>JBBMJZ010083712.1:0-23232 GCA_037833815.1 Zingiber zerumbet | reverse complement strand
GGTCGAAGGAATTTTTGGCGCAGCAGACCAGGGTTTTATCCCCGTGTGCAACTGGCGACCTTCGACCCCATGACTTCATTATATATGGTGGTCAGTGAGATCGGATCACTAGGTGTGATGCAAAGAATAAATATATTCTAATGTAGCCACATCATCAGGTGTCAAGTGTCATCAGCATAGTTCAATATGCAATTTGAAAGTTTTATTCTGGCATTCTCTAAGGTGTACATATACTAACAGTTTGGAACTGAATAGTAGATATCATTCGTGCTTAGCTAGTCAAAATAGGAAAAATATTCTAAATAAGATGAGAAGCTTGGTGAAGGCATTAACAATTCATTAGTTTCCTTAGTATCTCTTAAACTTAATACCCCAAGGATTGGAGTAAGCAAATATGAAAAAAAAAATTCTAATGTATTTTAAATATAGAGACGAAAAATAGGTCAAACATCAAATATGAAGAAGCAAAAGAGGGGAGAAGCGAGTGAAAGAAAAAAAAAATTGGTATGTACTCCATTAGAAGCGCAACTAGGAAACTTGTAGGAAGAGAGAAGATGATGGAAGAGAGAGGTTATGATGTTGAATGAGAAAGAGAGAGAAACTAACCTCTCTTTAATGGTATAATTAATTGAATAAAGACATGAGAGGCATTTGGTGATGGAATTAAGGACAGTAATTCATGTTCGAAAGGAATCAGGAACACATTAGAACACAACATTAGAGAGAAGATGGTTACCATCAACAGGTAGACCCACAGGCGACAATGATCCAAACAATCAAAGTTGATGCATGAAAGGCAAATGTCAGCCTTGAAAGCAATGATCACTGATTCTATGCTCGAGGTACCACTGACTACAATTGTTACTGATTGATTTGTGTGCACTTCGATAAACTGAGAAGAACAAAGATAACAGCAAAAAAAATGGAAAACGCTTTGATATACCAAGATGATGCACCTAGACAGTCAATTGAATGATGATCAGCAATTGAAACTCTTGTTGAGGGTGAAGGAGAATCTTGTTGTGAATATGCAACTGGTGACTGGGAACAAATGCTTTGTGTGGATCCCTTATATGCTCAAGAGAAAAGCAATTGATCCTGAAGATCCCTTGAAGGCAGAACCCAAGGTGAAGATCAGTTATTCTGAGAATGGGCAAACAATGCAACAGCATCCTTGAAATACACACTTTCATATGTAGCTTTAGTAGTTGTTTCTTATATTTACTTTTTGTTGTTAAGTTACCTGACAAGAAGCATGCGACTAGCATGATGCACATTTAAGATCTAGTGCAAAAGAGTTGATCAAGGGCTGGGATGAAAAGGAGTCTTACATAACGCTTAACCCATATAACTTTATAGATTTTTCATATTCAGATCTTATGGTAGTTTTTGTTATTGAACAGAATACAGGAAAAAGATCACAAGGCTGGACTCTTGCTTTGGTCATTGCTCTGAGCTCGATAAGCATCACATCTTAAAGTAGTGCAGAACGCTACTAGAACATGGAGTGTCTTCCCTAATTACAAGACAATGTCAAACATGATAACTAGCTTTCCTGAAAATATAAGAGAAGAGTAATGGCTGCATGACTCTTTACAAAATTTCCAAGGTAAGTTCTCAAGATAGAAAACAACTCTGAAATTGTACATAAATATGAACAAGAAATGAAGATGTGAAACTGTGTTGCTTAAAAATGCAACAATTTCAAAGAACACAAAATGCAATCAACTTTAAAAATAAAAAAATAAAAAACTCCAATCTCTTTAATCATTAGGACAGTCACCATCCTCAGAACTCTACAGGGAGAGGATGAATCATATTAGAATAAACAGATGCAGATGGACTAACTAGAACGAATTCAATAATGTTTCAAAAGTGTTTCATGCAACTGCATATGCACCAAATATGCACCCAGTGCTTCACGGCACCAGAAATACCAGCATAAACATATAGTCAATCACAATCAAATTTTATTGCTAATATTAAACTAGTTTATTAATTAAGTCAAACTTTACACAACTTGAAATAGATTAGATAGACTAGAAGGGGAAAAAAGACAAACAAACTAACTGGATCAAACAAATTCATATTCAATTTAATAAAGAACTGAGGCATTTATAAGGGAAAAGATCCACTGCTATAAAGAGAATAGTTTAGAAAAAACAAGTTTTACAGATAAGCTTTGGAAACTTGAATATGATTTCTATTTTGTTATAATAAATTATTCATATAATTTTTTATTTTGACAAACTTCTTACCAATTATGAAAATTACGTTTTCCCAAATGCAATTAATACTAAAATATATTTCTGAATTGAATGCAATTCATCTGCAAATGCTTTAGTATAATATATGCATCAAGAAGTGTAAACGCAACCACATGCTTCTTATCTATAATGCACTTTCCAATAGCTTGCATCTAATGTTGAAACAAGATGAATGCAATGGCAAAAAACAATTCAACAATGATTGTAACATCTGCATCCATAAAAGACATGAACTATGCACTAGCCCGACAACATGCTGCCTGCATATACTTTCTAAAAGCCTGCAACTAATGTCAAACAAAGATGAATAGCGCTACTAAACATATCATATTATTGACAAGAAACTAAAATCTTACAATATCAAATTCACAAGCATAAGGATTCCAATAGAGGCAACTATCAAAATTCACAAGCAAACATAGAAGGATAACAGAAAGCAAATAGAAAGTGTTTGTATAGAGCAGCAGGGATTCTCACAGCTTGAATGCATGGACAATGATGCTTCCCCCAGATCCACCTCCTCCTTTGAGACCTCCTTTTCCGCCTTCTGCAGAAACTGATCCATCCAATTGCAATGTATCATTAATGTTGAAGAGAATACAGCCCCCACCATCACCTCCATATTGGTTTTCAGCAGATATGCTACCTCCCTTGCTCCCATAACTCCTTGGCCTAAATAACGTTGACCATGCATAAACATCCCCACCCCAATTAGTCTTGTTACTTTTTACACAAGAAGCACCACGACCCCCATGGCCTCCACCAGCACCATCGTAACCAATAGGGGTGCCACTTGTCTGGGAAGGTGGTGATCCACCCAAGGATGTCGTGTTTATTGTTGCATGGTGATCCAAAGCAAGATTTTTAGCAACTAACCTAACAGAGCCTGCTACTATGTTTGCATGTTCACTAATTTTAATGCTTCCAGACATGTGAAAGATAACAGAGCATCCTTTAATAAGGCATGTGATGGAAACGTGAGGGGAAATCTCAATGCTGCCTGACCCATATACACAGAGATCTCCATCTAAATACAAACTTGAGTTTAGTAGGCAAGTTGTATTGAAAGTTCCAAATCCTTTTAATTCCTGACAAGAGACAGAATTATCCTCATATGATAAACAGAACGGATCTTCATTGTCATACACTAGGTGTTCACCGTATGCTCCAACGAAATCCGGAAACAGGGTTCCAGAACTTATACCCTTAGAATGCTCAAATCCAAGTAAAAGTATAAAAATACAAAATTTTCCTGCATGATACCACCACAAACACCCAAATTTTAGAGTGGAATACAGGAAAAAAATTAAACAAGCACACTGCATACTTAGCAAACTGATTGCCTTCATACCATAAACACTGAAATTCAGACTTTGCTTATTTGTTTGGAGATTCCTCTTCTCTAGTGCTTCAGGCATGAGATAGCTTTGAAAAGCTAGGTGCTCTCAACGGTGATGCGTCCTCTGTACAAACAGGGAAGTTCAAATGCTCATGCATCCTCTGCTCACTAGCAGACTCGGCCTATCAATTGTTCGTTTCCATATATGGTGAATTGATAGAAATGTTTCTGAGCAATATATAGACAAGTAAATATAACTACAAAGTGGATGACACTATTCAAATGAAAAATTTAGAGTTTTCAAAAAGCATCAATAAATTATTTAGTAGTTCAAAATCAAAATGTTCGATCATCTAAATAAAGCATGTCTCCTAAGCAAAGTTAGAACAGTGAAGATGTTTCACATTCAGACCACAAGATTGAAAATCTAAGCAAGCTTTTGTTTCTCATAAGGAATATAGCTAGGACTCATATTCGGCGGGTCTATTCCTTATCAAGAACTGCTATCCCTACATGGAATGGTGAGAAGTTTGGACATGGGGCAATTTGTTGAAGCTAGTTGGAGGTGTTTGGTAGGAAATTCTTCTATTTCCTGAACATATCAGTTCTTGATGCATAGGGGAGCGTGGAGGATCCCTGGAACAAGGTGATCTGGTTTTCCAACTCTGCAATTAAGGTTAAAGTTTTTGTATGGTAGATTAAATACTAAGGGCCTACTCAGAAGAAAGGGAATAACACTTGGGAAATTCTTGTGTTGTGCACTAGGCAGATTGAGGAATATCAGGTGTCACATTTTCTTTACTGTCCATGTGTTCAAGTAGGATGGCGCTATGTCCTCTGCTCTTTCTTTTCTGATGAATGAGCTGAACATCGACTAAAGCATGGGTGGATGCTGCTTGGCATCTGGGAAAAGAAACGAAACGTGGTCAACTCTATACAAGCAAGGCTTCATAGCATCTAGCACTTTCGATGCTTGATGGTGTTCAGTTCTGATATGCCAGAGTTTATGCAGATTTGGTCCAAGTTGCTCTTGGCTCTGAAGAGGTTGGGTCCAAGTTGCTTGATGGTGTTCGTGACACATCTAAAGATTATCCAAGTAGTGAGCTCCCACATTGCTGGGTAGTGCTCACAACTTCTCTGATACTGCATGACAAGTATTGTAATAACTTAGCAGATTTGTTTCAGGACTGCTTAAAATTCTTGGTGTCTTTGTAAATACTACTTGAAACTAATTGAAACCTGAGTAGGTGAATTCTAAGTGTGTATATATATATATATATATAAAGAGAGAGAGAGAGAGAGAGAGATTTTACATACTAAAGCACTGAAAAAGTTCATCAAAATCAGATTCAAAACACTGGGAACTAGTCTTAGTCCTAAATTACTGAAGATCATGATAAGGTTCTTCTTTGTATTTTATGTTTTGCTAACAAGTTATAAGTCCCAACTATTTGGTTCAGCCTTATATTCTTCCCATCGTTGAACTCTAAGTGATTTTATATGCTAAGAATATCTAGATATTTTAAATGTTTTAGTTGCAACAAGTAAATTTAATATCTATCTACCTTGAACACCTTCGACTTTAATCAGTAGTCTATTGTGTACCCCTTTGACAATGAAGTTAACAATATCATTGGCATATTTTAAAGGATCGTATGTTGTTAGCTGTTAGGAAACAACACATACAAAAGTTAATGTAGTAGCAATGAGAATGCTAAAACAAGTGGGTAGAGTGACTAAGAAATATAAGTAAGAAACCAATATTTGAAAGAAACTAGGTGTGGTACAATCTTATGGATAATAAAATAAGAGGAAATAGATTGAGATGAAATGGCATGTTCAAAGACAACAAATAAATTCTACCTTATTGAAAAGTTAAACCTACATGGAAAATACATAGAATGATCAATTGCCTAATTAAACGATTGCATTCACAACCAGAAGATTATCGAAAACTAGTATTGTGTCATC
Source organism: Zingiber zerumbet (assembly GCA_037833815.1). Lineage (NCBI taxonomy): Eukaryota > Viridiplantae > Streptophyta > Magnoliopsida > Zingiberales > Zingiberaceae > Zingiber > Zingiber zerumbet. Next base: position 17,655 of record JBBMJZ010083712.1, on the reverse strand, counting down.
CAACAACTAAGATTCAAGGGGTCTAAAACTGCGTCCAGATGATTTAGTGACAAATGACTACCAAGAGCTTCTGGCATGGTTGTTTGGAAAAATGAAATTTCTTTTCTTTACAAAAGGATCATGATTGCATCTTTCACTTCTTGTTAAATTTGTGTGATCATATATGATGTACCAATATGTTCTCTAGTCCATTCAAGTATAACTATGAATGGAAGGTAGAAAATATCCTCCACTAGATTGGGTTCTATTTTTGTGCTATTTGTCTCGTATTTTTTCATGATTGACCTATACATAATATATCATTTAGCATCCTACCAAAATTGTTTGTCTCCTTTATGCATTTCCTGGCCTACTATATTGTCACATCTATAAAATAAAAGTGACCACTGAATTATCATTATCAAATACACTTTGATCATAATCTGGTCATCATAAAAATTTGCATTGAGGAGAGACCACTTTGAAAACTTCTCGCTCTCCTCCTTTCTCAAATCTTACTTCAAGACCCTGCTACTAGATTTAGCAATTCATCCTCTCGTTGAGTCTACCACAGCCTTGTGTTTGTCCCTGCTCTCCTCTTTGGACTCCTATGCTGATCTTCTCCCTGATGTTGATTTGCATATTTAGATTGATTCTGTTGATCCCTATGACTGCCCAGTTCCTTGATTTGCTCAAGTAGATCCCGCCTTGTTGTGGCTGCAAAGAACCAAATCTGCTCAAAAAGATATTCATGCAATCTTGAAGGGTGATGAACTCCATAACTTCCTGTTGAACCAGGTTCTTGTCAATGTGATTTGTAGAGGCGTCAATGCCAACCTCCAACCTGGGAGAAGATCCTTCTCTATTGCCCTCTTGTTGTGAGTTAATGAAGGGGAAAGACAAACTTCCTAGATTCTGCACTTGTCTCTGGCAACAGCATCTCTCCAACCTAGGCCATCACCAGTTACTTTTCTTGGTTGTGTTTTGACTAAACCGGCAAGCCAGTCATCCTCCAGTTACAGCTTCTCAAAGCATATCACAAGATCTGCACATATTTAAATGCATTGGAAATCATCATAGCAAGGGCATACTGTGTGCTACTAAGACACCAACTTTTACTTGCATCTTTTTGACATCTATGTGACCACATCATCAATGGGTTCTTATGCATATAATGGCAGATGATGAACTACAGTACTAATAGGTAGTTGATGAAAAGGAGGCAAATCGAAAGCAACCTTGGTTAGAAGGAAAATTATGGTTGATGGAACCAGAGCAAATGAAAAGAAACTATTAAGAAAAAGGAAGTTATTTGGAGTCATAATCTCAATCTCTCGGTTTGATAAGTTCAGGTAATTTGGTCCAGCTGTCACTTTTTCCCTATCTTTTCACAGCGTATGGCATTCATTACTCCATCTTCATCAGTGTTTACCAAATTGATTTGTGTCTTCATGGTTGTCTTTCATCAGCAAATTTAAACATCAACCATGCCGTCATTGGCTATCTCATGACTATCTTCAGAGATTAGGCACATTGAACTGAAGATCAGAATCTTCCACTGTCAATGCACCTCTCAATCCGATGCATCACATTATCAATCACTTCATCAGATGATTCTTAGTTCGTTCATCCAGGCCAAGTGGATTGTTCAATCTGACATTGTGCATTGATTTAAATCTTTAATTGGTTGAGAATTCACAAGCATCCTGTAATCTTGACGGTTTTCGATAGATCATCTTTCATCTTTCAGGCCAAACATCTACTTCATGCGTCTAAAATAACTTCATGTGTTGAATCATGAATGCAAACTGAAGATGCTAGTTGCAGCACCTTCAGTTTGAGAGGGAGAATAGAATATAGTCTCCACTCATCGCTTGAATTCTGGCCTTATTCGTTAGTTGAACATGATCGCACACCAAACAGTCAGATGACACAAGACTTCGATCAACGCTAAAACTATTTTATGGAACTAAAACTACACTCGGAGAGTAAAATTCTGGTCCTATTTTCTTCTTATGATCTTATCCATTCCCAATAAACAGCAAAATTTTTAGGAAATGCGAAAGCTACACTACGAAGTACCGAATACACAGTTCGTAAACCATACGAAGGGAGCGAGAGAGAATATCGAACGGGTGAATCCGACAAGCGTGCGATTAAAAGACCTAGCGAACATCAGAAAAATTTTGAAGAAGGAAAATGAACGAGCGATCCCAAAAAAACTGCGACGCCGAATGGCATCGCCCCGACAACCACCTCATCAAGAAAATAGAAGCGATCGGCCAGGATGAACAAGCTCACCTCGTCCGCTTCCGATTCGAGAAAACAAAATCACGCGACCGATGCGAACCCTAGATTGTCGCGGCTCTCCTTCCCGCTCTGGACGTCAGTTCTCCAGCCGGCTGTGCTCCGTCTTCGCCGCCCCCGTCTTATAGAGGGCATTCGCTGAAGCCTCTCTTTCTCTCTCTCCCTCTCCACTCCTCTCCTGGTATCGGCGTTAGTCCAACTGAGAGCTGGCTTTCCTTCGCATATACTTGTCATACGTTGCTTGGATCTGCACGTGTATTACACGTGGACGTGCAGATCTTCTACACGCTGTGCTTATCTACTGTGACGTCGTCCGATTTGGACGTCAGAATATAGACTTTACGTTCAGACAAATAACTAAGTTGCTACTCTGCATTGGACGATGTATAAATTTTGACACGAAGATAAAATTTTATTTAATCGGACTTTGGGCCATAGTAAAAATAGAGATAACAAAATGTGGTCAGTTCAGTTACTCTCCTAACCCCGCTGCTCCTTCCCATTTATCCTTAATTAATGTTGTCCAGCTTCTCTTGTGTTACGTTATCATTCGTTTAACTTTAACGTCCTTAATACAATTACTCTATTCCATTTTGTTTGTTAATTCCCAATTAATGTCAGCTTTATTTCGTAGTATTAAAATAAATCATTTTTATGTATTTGTGTCACCTTGTCAATCTATGAGTAGGAGTCGCAATTGAGTAACTAAATCACTTTGTTCATTCTTGTGCATCACTCGGACCATTTTGAAACCAAACTAAGCGGAAGGGAAGAAAGTAAAGCCATACTTCTGATGATGAAGCAAGTAGAATCCAGACTATCCAGTGCAAATACCCTATCTTTGGGTGTTATTTGAACTATCGGTTTGTGTGGAAAGTAACTAATAAGACTTAGGGCGAGATCTAAAATACGAATATATATGGCAAACCATAGAATAAATAAACAATACGATGTTATAGTCGTTCGGTAGCTTTAACAGGACTAAGATGCAAGCGGAATGATGCTATTATAGGGCAACTCAACAAAGTAAATACCCTAAATCATGGAGAGAATAGTTGATGCTGGTTGAAGTCTGGAGTTTACTATATGATTCATCTTGCTGCCTGATTTGTTCCTCATGGCCTGTGAAGTTTGAAGCCAAAAACCCTTGGAACGTACCGTTGTGATGGCTTTTGGGGCTTGAGGTGCCCGTATGTCATCAGAAACAAGTGAGGGAACGTTGTCCCAAAGTGAGCTCCATCAATATCTGTGCAAGCAAGGTCAAGGAAACTTTCATAAGGCAGCTTAGCAGCTAGATAACTTTGTACCACTTCATCTTGAGTTTTTTAGATCATCAAAATACCACAGAATAATGGCATGGGTTGCATACCCACATATATGCCTCAACACTTTCCGTCAAATAGATTAACAGGATTAACGATTAGAGGTGAAATAGCAAGAGTTTGAAAATACAGGAGGATATTTGATGATTCTGAAACTCATAAGAGGCAAAACCCTTTCGCAGATATTCACATATGCATGTTACTGCTAAATTTATACACTGTTATAAGAACATATGGACCATTTTACTCTTAACATCAATAGACTGTAGGACAAGAACCATAAATAAATTATTATGCATTGAAATTTAGAAGGTTAAATATTGTACTAGGGAAACAGTTGGTTTCAACACTTATCATTGACGAACATAACTGAAAATAAAGTAATTAGTTGGAGAAAGGATACTGCCTTGGTACTTCGATCTTGGATAGTATACGTCTTCACATTTAGGACAATAAATTTTCACAGTGCTTGATCGAGGAATGTCTGATTGCCCAACAGGAAGACAAGGTTGACCACTACAATAAACTCGAGGACATCTTCCAAAATCATAGTTCTTGTATTTCTCTAGCTAGGTTGCCACTAATTATGTCATCACAATTGAAAAATTAAGTAATGATAAAACATTGACAGCATCAAGATCTTACCATGGCAACCATCCCTTTACTAGTTAATATATATCGAACATGTATCAAGCCATAGAGCATCTCTGCTGCTGATTCAACTAACTCATTTTGTTCTTCAGTAAGCATGTCTCCTGGTCAGTTTGAAATCCAGGGAAAGATTTATCGACAAATATATGCACACAAAAGCTTATATGAAATTGGCACATATATGGTATTCTCAAAAATAAAAGGGCAGCCCGGTGCTCCCGCCAATGCAGGATCCTAGGGAAGGGTTACATAGTCTTACCCTATTTTGCAAAAGGTTGTTTCCGAGACTCAAACCTGTGACCTCTAAATCACACGGCAGTAACTTTTGCATCAAGGCCCCCTTCCTCAAACATCTACAAACAAAAAAAAAGTATGTGGGCCGTGCACTTAATCTATCATGCTACGTATCTGGGCCATGCACTTAATCTATCATACTACTATTCTTCATCACTATGCTTTTAGATGTCATGCATACAAATGTTATGTATGCAAAATCTATTGGTTGTTTGACACAATATTCAGAATTTGAAATGTTCAAGAAACAATTTTCACTATTCATGACAAGGAAAGCAATTCTCTAGTCAGTAAATGCTTTAGTCTCTCTAGAGAGCATAGTTGACCAGTGTGCTTTCATGAACCTTAGAGAATATATATTTGTTAAGCTTGTAATAGTGGCAAAGCTAGTAAAGTATACAGAACATGTGTCCAGCAATTTATGTTCTCTGCTCACAGTGGTTGATGAAACTTTTGGGAACCAAAAAATACATGAAAAAAATAAGAATAAATAATAGATAAAGGATGGATGTCTTCAAAATACATAGGGAAGAATGATTATCCACTCATTGTATTTCGCCAAATATGGAATGAAGGGCTAAAAAGAACAAAAAAAATATTGATAAAATTGAAAAGGTAGATATCTACAATGTAACTATTTTTAAATTCAGATGGGAAAAATAGTGTTCATTGATGACATTCTGTAGACGCATTAGTGAAGCTTACCATGAGAAGACTCGATATCCAAGATCAGATCAAGAGCAAAATCATAATAAGGAACTTGACTACTTATTCCACATAGGTTGAAATCATCTTGAATGTATTCTTCATCAACTTCACAGAAAAATTCATTCCCCCTTAGATTACAGAACCATGAAATCCAAGATGTGTCTTCCCCATCAGAACCACTGATATCAGATTCTTCACTATCTGTGTCTGACTCTTCTGCGATAACATATAAAAAATTAATTTATGCAAAGCACAGACAAAACACTACCAATATCTATCTAGATTGACTACTCATTGATTCTAGCTTAATGTCCCAAATAAGGTTCCAAATCAACTTTTTCAAAAATAGACCTCTCAAGGAAGAAATTTTACCGTCGGAACCCTTGTTTTTTGGGACGGAAAGGTGTTCCGGTTGCTTCCCGGAGGCTGAAGAGGCTATTGGGAGCCTGTCTTTATCCTTGCCAACCAAGCCTCTTGAGGCCGACGGCGAGGACTTCTCTAGGTGCTTGTCGAGCGCATCATTGATCCGCTTCCGATCCAAGGAGCCAGCCTCCACCTTGGATCCGTTCCCGCTCCTGTACATATCTCCCACTCGCCGATCAGCCTAACCCTAATCCCAAACCACAGCTCAAAATTGATTCAACGCGCCATTACGCAACGAAAACGACCGAAACCATTATGGTGTGAAGAAATCACCATAACTGATGCCATGGAATCATTGATTTGTAGGAACGGGAGAAGGAATTCGAGGCAGAAGAAGCGGATATTGGGACAAATCTCCGCCTCTTTCTCACGGAAGATGAAACGGGGGAGGGAACGAAGTTTGATGAAGGAGCGGTAACGATATAATAACGAACGCATGTACGTGGAATTTTGCGATTCATGGGCCGGCCCATTACCAGGCGGGAGGTCCGCAAGTTACGGATTAGTAATAACCCGATAACAAACAATCATTTTAGGCCGTGGAATTTTTTTAGTTTCCATCAAGTCCAAGTTGGGCAAAATCCGAGAGAACAATCTGTCTTCCCAATGGCTCGTTTCTCATACGGATCATAAAAAAACTAATATAAATATATTGATTAACTACTGTGAATTTCTCATTAGATTTAATCTTTATGTAATCTGAATTTCAGGTAATTGTATATTATTCCAAGCACATCTCGAAGAATTACGTAAAATGATACTAAGTTGAGAATAATAATAAAAAAACCAAAATGAAAAACAATGAAAAAGGTCACATGCGCTCTTCAGAATTCAAATTCAGAGAACAAATTCAGAAATAAAAAATTTGTATAACCTCGTTGAAAAAACTTAAACAACACTATCAGATCATTACAAACGGAATCCAGTTCACACAGTTCATTCCAAATGGATAATAGAAATATTGGAAGCTTGTGCGTATCTAATACACAAATGCATCATCATGAAGCTTTTGGCTGGAAAACTTTTGCAGAATGGCGATCAGTTCATTGATAGTTTGCTCCTTTTCTTCATGGGATAGCAGCCACCTATTGTCTTATAAACTCCTAGTCTACGCTAACACAATATTCTTCAGGTAGCAATGTCCTCGACCTCAGAATGGAACACAAAACTTGGAAAAGTTGTAGTTATGTCCCTGCACATTTGTCGCACATCGAGTTAAGAGTGAAGTGCTTCTGCACATGTATTAATAATCCAAATAGCATACTGACTATTCGAAATGTAGGATAAATGGTTTATGAATATGGAAGAAACATCAACAGAATTCTTCTGTGATAATTAAAGGCGATAAGCAGATTCTTCGATTTAATTATCATTTTGATAATTTTGGTATTTGTGCAGAACAGCGAAAGGCATAGAGAGGAACACATCAATCATTGAACAAAGAATCCTCAGCTATACAGTTTACTTCCTAACAGCAGAATCACTTGCCTGAGATATGGAAGGGTCATGATCTTCATCAACGATGGATTGTGAGAGACAAAATTTTCCCATTCAGTTTTATCTATTTTTCCATCTTGATTAGCATCAGCTTCTTGAAATGTCTGTTCAAGAAAATGTAGGAATTGTTAGAGGTTTTGCTAACTTCTTGCAATTGTGAAATCAGATGAGGCAACAAACCTTATCTAAAATTGACTCCACAACCTCATCAGCCAATCTCATCTCTGATTCAGACAGCAGAGCAATCAGCATCTGCTTCACCTGCCAACCAGATTAAATGGCAAGGACCATGTTTGAATATATCATAAATAAAACACAAGATTAATACATTAATCAATAAGATTAATCATAAAATGCATGAGCTTAATCACTGCTTCATTCAGGAAACTTAGCATTTGCCGTGCATTTTGCACATTATGATTCAGCAGGAGTTATAGAATATAGAAATTGAAAAGAAGCAAGGAAAGAAATAGATATGAGGATTGAGTTCATATGATTTCATCTTAATCTTGATATATGACTGCTGGGAGTGTTCTTAAATACTTCCATAGCAAGTACCGCATAGCCATTTCCTTTGGACTAATTTTTTCAACCTATATGCAGTTGTTGATACAAAATCTGGCAAGAAACAGCCAACCAGAATATTTTAGAAAGAACAGGCTTATTAAGTAGGAGATCTAGTCTGCCAAACCATAGTATGGGTTCTGCAGCCAATGTTTATCCTCACCAATTCTATTAGATGGTAAAAGTTGCTAATTTGCTCTTATATTACTATCTTCAAACTATATATTTACAACTTCAGTAAAATGTACTGATCTGGTTCTTCTTTTCGCAAATAGTTTCCTCTTCTACCTTACCAATTCTTTGCTCAGGATAATCAGAATGTGTCACTCCTATGCAATAGAATATAAAGCATTACAAAAACATTAAAGCATATTACAAGGAGTAATTGCTTGTCTCAGACCTATAGAAAAACTAGATCAATAAACCTAGACATAAAACATATTTGAAATTCAAATGTCAGAGTTCAATTTATAAGGTCCTCTATACAACTGTATCTAGCATCCACTAACTGTCCATAATCCATGTGTTAATCAACAATTAACCATTCATCAAGATACCTCTTTCCTTTCAATGAAGCCGGTACCATCAAGATCATAAAGCTTGAAGGAAACTGTAGATTAAAATGGAGTTTGCAATAAGATTCCTAGTGACTCAAATATTCCATAAAAACCATAAATACTTACAATCAACTTTGTCTTCATGTGGAGCATTTGGATGAAAAACATTCAGTGCTCGAACAAAGTCCCCAAAATCAATAACACCTTTTTGCTTTACATCAAATAGATTGAAGATCTGCATACAAAATTTCTAAGTGATAACTAGCAAAAGAGTATAGAAAATGTAAGAACAGTTCTAATTTACCCAATTTATGGCATCTTTTATTAATTAAATGAAAAAAGCAAGAAGAGAAGAATGATATATATAGTGTCATTTTGAGAATCTTGTGACCAATTAACAGGATACACTCTGTAATCAGCCTCTACAATATAGTAGCATATTGCCAGAAAATGTAAGTGATAACTAGCAAAAGAGTATAGAAAATGTAAGAACAGCTCTAATTTACCCAATTTAAGGCATCTTTTATTGAGTAAATGGCAAAAGCAAGAAGAGAAGAATGATATATATAGTGTCATTTTGAGAATCTTGTGACCAATTAACAGGATACACTGTCATCAGCCTCTACAATATAGTAGCATATTGTCAGAATCCACAACGTAGTGGCATGACCCCAAAAAGATTGTTATATTTGGAAAAATTAAGGTCTGGTTTAATATGCTTCCCAGCAGAATAAGGCATAATCATTTTTGCAATTCGTATTCTTAATCTGACCAAAAATAAATAGATTTCATTAGCATGTTGATATCTCACAATTATGTAGACAATCTTTCTCTAGCTTTTCACAAACCTAACTATCCTCAAATCATGGCAACAAACAAGAAAAGCTTGAAGAGGAAGCAATTTGTGTTAGTAATCACGATATGATACTAGATTACATGCAATTCTCAATTGACAAGTAGAAATTTGCATACCATTTAATGAAACAATGTTGATAAAATTCCTATTCACATTAAAACAGATCTTGATAACTTTGGATAGTAATGTGGACAATATGAAATAGGAGGAGCTCTTTATAACATAGTACCCTGTTTGCAAAAAGATTTTCCTTCTTTCCAGTTTTAAATAACGCAAGTTGGAACTCCTCCTGCATAAAAGGCATGCAATCAAGACACTCTAAATAGTAAATAATTTGTTGCTTTATAAGGGAAACCTCAACAGATCAGCATTACATAATCAGCATATACAAAGCAACTAGCAAGAAGGGCATAGACTAACTAGCTATACAAGGTATGCAGAACATGAGCACTACTGAAAATATAAATATACAGCAATTTTACATGAAATAACAGGGTAAAAACAAGAATGAGGAAAAATGTAATTATTGATAAGACAACCATCACCAACCAACCTAGGAAATGTTTAAGTATGGCCATTTGGCATCACTAACTGAGATCAACTTTATGGATATCTAATCTCCAACTCACTTTGATATAGCAACAAGCAAATTGCTGATATTGTGAGCGTTGGTTTAGCTTGCTAAAATTTCATCAAATGAGTGAAAGATTGGTATCGTTCACGGTGGCAAAAGGCGACTACGCTCGCCCCCAACGCTCCCGCCATCCCATCCCAAGATCAATACGAAGGAGGTAAATCACGGATGGCTACTAGCCTTTGGAATAGTGACTAGCACATGAGGGAGTCATTTACCTTGGCTATGCCGAGATTCGAACTCCAGACCTCATGTTGGCAGCACCTCATATGCTAACCACTAGACCGTCCCGAGGGGACTAAGATTGGCTACGTTCATTGAAATGCAGGATAGTGTCAACTGATAACATTGTCATTTTTGGTAGCTGTATATCAAATATAAATTATCTGCAAAGTAATTATATTAGTAACTAACTGCTCAAATATTGATACACAGAATCTCATCTAGGGATGTCAGAAATCATTACAAAGCCAGTAAACTATGAAAGACCTGAGTCTTTAGTCACATTGATTGCTGCGGTCCTTGTGGATGAAAAAATGCCAGCTGCAACTGGTTAATCTTCAGAAAGATTACATTCACATGGCATTTCAAGTAGTTGCAAGGAGTACATGAATGGCCTGTACACTCCCGGCGTCATAATGTCATCTTTGATCAGCTTAATTTAAGAAGCACCAACATTGAGCATTATGTTTTAAGAGGGGAAAACTTGGTAATTATGGCAATGAAAACGGGAAACCATAATCCTATCTAGTCATTCAAGAGAACACGAAATGATAAAATTAGTTATAAAAGTCACTAATCCAGAATATTCATGAAAATAACAATTCATCAATGAAAATAACGCTCGGGAACATAACCATAAAGGAAGAAAGCAGGAACAGATGGCAGAATCTTGCTTACCTTGTTGATTAATCCATCATCTATTACAGAACTGCTAATGCTCTTGAAAAGTTCAAACAATGCCTCAACTTCACTGACAGTGACTGTAACAGTAGAACATACATGAATACTCCAGCTTATGCTCCATCAGAAGAATACTAAGAGAACTGGATTTCAGTAAAATGGCATCTAGCAATCTCCATGTGCATTATTTTCACACGAACAAATCAAACCAGTAAGAAGAATAGCAGTTTAGATCACAAGACGCTTGACCCATAAATGTGGTGCATGAGGATCTTAACTTATACCACACTGACTTGGCTGTAGTATTTCTACTGCAATAATACAATACATAAGCAGTTTGATATAATGGTGTGACCTCCCCCTTCCCCACCACTCTAAATCCTAATTCTCTTAATCCTCTTGCTCCCCCCTCTGTGAGAGTTCCATCCCTTCCACTAGTATAGACAATAGAAAAGACGTCAATCAGATAATCTAGGCTAGTGGCATGAGAGAATCCACTTAAAATGGTAATTTTGACTCACTATAACCTATTTTGAGTCCTACCCAATTACCAACTCTGGCGCACAATTTAAATCGTGAAATAATTTACACAATATGATACCATCCAAACCATGACCACATATTAAAAAGAAAGCTAAAGTTTATAATTCAAACCATGACCACATATATGTAACAGGGAACTTTTTTTGGTTGGCTACATAATTTTGTTACTCATTGAAACACATCAAGCATGAGATGTAGAAAATAGAATAATTTTATTAAGCATGAGAATAGATGTTATGTGCTTCTTTCTCATTTCAGCAACCAATTCAACTATGGATGAGTTGCTTGAATAAAACTTCAGTTCTAAATCAACAAGAGCAGGATAATTGTCAGGATAAGTCACATTGTCACATTTCTAATTGGTTCTTTTAGGGTGTTGGTCCACCACAGGCCAAGTATTTAGGAATGAGTTTATCTTGAGTGAGACCAAGTTTATAGGAGTCGGGAAAAGTGTAATGTGTTTACAGTAATACTCAAGGCAAGTTTAATCTCAAACATTAACTTCTCTTTCATCTATCAACAAAATTTGAATTTTCTTCTCAATTAATCCAAGGAGGACTTGTGTTCTCTCTTCACTACAAATGAAAGATAGTAATTTTCACTAATGGAATCCCATCCCAGTGTCGCTAATAGAAGATAACGCCTAGATCAAAAACATGTGATCACTTCAATATGCCTAAAGTTCTGCAGCAATCAATCTGGAAAAAACAAAGTTCAATTTTTTTTAATCAAAAACTAAAATAAAACTCAGGGTTGAAAGCTAAAACTATCGTTCATAAATCTGAAGTTGAATTTTCCAACGATAAGGAAACCAAGAATAAATTTTAATTACATGCTGTCTGAGAAGCCAGAAAAACGGGGTCCTCGTATCCTGGGAATTGCCTTCGACCCTTTGATTGAAAACAGCCCATTTAGAACAGCTATAAACTGCCCTAGACCTTGAATTCACAGCACGCAGCCTTCTCGATGATCCAGCCAATTCATCTAAAAGTACCCCAAAAAAATTAAGAAAAAATTACATTCATCAAATTTAACAGAAAAAAAAATCAAACCAAATATCTTCTAGATCTCCACAACTACTATATCAGCTATCCGAAACCCTAGATTAAAAAAAAGCAGAAGCCTTTTTCAGGGACCAAAAAGAAGAATCGAAGGCGAACAATAGATCAAGCTAAAGCTGTATGCTCAAAAACGACCAAATGCCAACTAAAACATTAAAAAATAAAAATAAAAAATAAAAACCACAGGAAAACAACCTACTTTCTCAATCATCTAACCGTACAAGGTTAAAAAAAAAATACCAATAAGGGACAAAACAAAGATTAAAAAAAAACCTAATGACAGTCTTGATACTCGAAAGGGAGTGCAAAAAAAAAACAAGGATCCAATCAGAACGGAAAGGAAAAAAAAAATTGAAACCTCCCTAGAATGATCTCTATCAAGTGCCGACCTGACGGGCTTCCATGATGACTTCGCCGAAGGAAGCGACGAGACCAACGCAACCAGACAGACAAGGCGACAGAGACAAAGAGAGGAAGAGAGGAGGAAAGCGAAACGTAGCAATATTTCTCCCTTTTTCCCTTCTACGAGAGTGCCCTAGCTTGGTTGGAATTTGGATCCTCTCGACCGGAACGGCGGTCCCCCAACACCAAGGAATGGTCGACGAGAGAGCGACGAACACCGGGGCCGGACGAGCGCCGATGGCCGATTGGTGGGTGGGTATAATCAGCGTTGGCGAACCATCCGCTCTTCGTGCCGAGCTTGGAACCTTGCGGAGTCGCGACTGGATTCGCTGCACGTTGGTGGATTTCTTCCCTTAAGCATTTTACCTCTGTCATTAAAGATGGGTCCCAACAAAGATATCAATAACAAAGCGGGTTGTGTTTCTGGGTAAGATTTCAAATGTGAGGATCTCCATAAAAATTTACTTGACAGTCAACTCTACGAGAATATTCCTTATCATATTGAACGATTCTCATTGGGACAAAAGTAAAAAAAAACAGAGTAACTTCCTTTTAAGAATTATTAAAATAATACTTTATTTGACGAGTAATAGTTAATACAATATATAACAGTTAGTGTAGTATTACCATACTTAATACCATATTATTTTAGTATTGCTATTATGATTATTTTAGAGTGATTTTAATCTATTTATAATAAATTTTATTAAGTTAGTAAATACCCTCATATAATAATATTTAATGTTTAAAGTTATAAAAATATGAATTTATAGCCAATCCTCCTGCAAATCAAAACATTTGTATTCTTCTTTTTTTTAATTTATTTATTTCAACTCCCTAATCCATATGAAATTATCAACTTGCCCCTTATTAAATTAAAACCCTCAAATATTATTTATTTCTCTCTCAGCTGCTGACACACTCCCTCTCCTTACTTCGAGCCTCCGTGACTCCAAGTCATCGACAATACAATCCCCAACTTCCCCTCCAAATCATCGGTGATGACCTGACCTCTCCTTACTTCAACCCTAAAGCATCTTCATCGTCGTTGAAGGTAGAAATCGGAGAACCGTCAAAACCCGACTTTCAACTTCAACCCAAGAATCATCGGCAAGTTATAATTTTCTGCCCTAGATTTTAACTAATTTATTATTTTTATGCAAAAAATCGAAGCTTTAAGTCATGAGTGTTTTAATTCATGGATGTTTTCGATTTTGTAAAGTTGAGGTTGAATAAAATTCAATTTCTATTTTGGAATTATAAATTTATAAATAAGTTTATATTGCATCTTCTTCAATTCAAGAAAAAATTGAGATATGTTGATATTTTACAGTGATTATCAATAAACAGAGTATTGTACCGAATTTAAGCAGTATGATGCTCAAAATTTATGCGGTTGAATAAAACTAGGTTTGTAAACAAGATAAAATTTGAAGTTTAGTTTTCTGGTTGGATTTGTGTTATTCAGAGATGAATTGATAGTAACTTTTTATTGTTTAGTTCTTGAATAGAAAAATTATTAAATCATTAGGAAATCTTTGGGGAAAAAATTAAATTATATATGAATGAAGCTTTGATCTTCGATTTTTATATGATTGAATCGAATGTTAGTTTTTGTGGATTAATTTAAAATAGATTCTGGAAGTGGGCCTTAAAACCTTACATTTTTGGATAGTTGTAAGTGCAACAACCAGTTTGTTTGTGATTTCAATTTTCAATGGTTATAGTTTGATGAATATATATATATGAGTCTTGGCAAAAAATGTGCGGAGATTACTCCCGAATCTATATATGATTCTGCAATGTCTAGCTCCACAACATAAGATATATGTGACTTTGAATGATGATGATGTGCTCAATATAATACATTTTCATATGTGTATGAAGTTGAGCATAATCGATTTGAGGGTAGAGAGCATAAACGAACATGTCGACAACAACTTAAATTTAGGGAGGTAATATATATATTATATTCCTCTTCATATTGTGGTTTTGATAATATTATATGTTACATCTAGCACAAGTGCATATGATATAGTTAAGTTGGCACTATTAATCATATCAAACCGGTAAGGATTGAGAAGAAACAAACATAGTCAATGAGTGATGGGAAGATTGAACAGACTATGTTGCTAATACTATAAATGTTTGGATTAACTACATCTATGGCGAAGGGCAAAATTTCAAGGATGTTGCTGATTTTAGAATATGCGTTAAAAATTGTGATGTTGTTATAAGATGTTCTTTTTTTATAGAAAAAATGACTGCTAGAAGGAAATTGCTATTTGTAGTGAAAGGAGATGTGGATGGAGAATTTATGCTTTAAAATATAAAGCAAATAGCATATTTATGATCCAAAAATGTAACCTGCGGCATACATATGGTGAGAATAATCGGCGTAGTAGAGGTAATCCTAAAATCGATGCAACTTGAATTGCTAATGTGGTGAAAGATAAATTGAGAGAAGAGACCTCTTATTGCCTTGTACAATTCAAAAAGACTTACAAAGAGATTATGGGGCAGAGTTAGAGTGCCACAAAGTATGGAAAGGCAAGGAGTTAGTGATGTATGATATTCATGACACGAAGAAGGGATGCTACGATAGGCTAAGATGGTATTATCATGCTATTGAGAAACAAATCCTGGCAGCGTTGCTGAGTGCAAGATTGATCTCATAACATCTCAATTCAAACAGTTTTTCATTTATTTTCATGCATGTGCAGTTGGTTTTCTTGCTGGTTGTAGGCCGTTGATTTTTTTAGATGTGACTTGTATAAAAAATAAGTATAGAGGTTGTATCATAGTTGTTGTATCGAAGGATGACAATGGTGATCTTTTCACAATTGGTTATTCTGTAGTGGATGCAGAAAATGACGCTAATTGATAATGATTTTGCTATCATTTGAGAAGTATCTTAATTTTGTGTCAAAGTATTTCGTTAAACAAGTTCACTTTTTCTCCAATAACCATCCTGGAATTATGAAGGTAGTTGAGCAATTATTTGTGGATGGTCATCATTCCTATTATTTAAGGCATTTAGTGGATAATTTTGTGAAGCATGTAAATAATTAATTACTTATTTTTGTCTAGATACATGTTTTAAATCTAAAATGAGTTTTTCCTCATTCTAGATGTTGCGAAGTTATCCAAAACATAACAAAAAGCACTGGTATTCTGCATTCAAGAAAGTTGTGTATGCTTTATCTTTGCAAGAGCATAAACAATATATAAACAATATCATCGACTCCATGCCACTTGCAGAGAGTCTATTGTACAATCTTATCCTCAAAGTTGGGCAAATGCTTTGTTTCTTGGTGATAGATGGGGTATTATGAATAATAACATAACCGATTGTTGAAATAATTGGATTAAACCAGCTTGTTATCTCCCTAATGTGGCTATAGTGAACCACATACACATGCAGATCATGAATATAATGTACCGACAATGTGAATCAACATTGTCGATAGTTAAGGAATTAAGCCCAAGAAAGAAGAAGGCTATTGCTAGAGTATATCTTGAATCTCAAAATTTGAGAGTACATTGGTCATATAATTGGATGTTTGAGGTAGTTGATGATAAAAAATCCTTTGCTATTGATTTAATGGATAGGAATTATTCATGCAGAGCTTGGCAGATCAATAAGTTTCCATGCAAGCACTCTTGCGCAGCTATTGAGTCGAGGTTGTTGTTATTGTATGATTTTTACAACAAGTTTCAAGACTGGAATGTATCGTCAAGCATACAAAGGAATTATTAATCCAATCTCAACTTTTGACATTAACGAGTCAACTCTTAATGAAGGAAATGTAATCAATGCTCCTGATGTGGGCAATCAGTCAGGTCGTAGGAGGATTAAGAGGATGTCATCTCAAGTTAAAACATGTGTGTCAAAGTGCAGTCAGTGTCATCAGAAAGGGCACAATAGACGCAGCTACAAAGAAACTATAAACTAGTTATTGTTTCATTAAAATGATGTTTAAGTGTTTGATTTGTCATTTGTTAGTAAATATATGACAATAGTTATATTTATGGGCAATCTGACTAATACTTTTTTTTACACTTCCTCAAGAAAAAGAGATTACTAGAAGGGGAATCAAGCATGGTCTTACATACTATAAGGCCCACACCGAGTAGTAGCATTGGTGATTTACCCATTGTACGATGGTTCTGTTTTTGAAAATCTTATGCAAAACTTGGTTTGTCTGTTTATATAGTATACTAAAATCTATTATGTTTTTATATGTAAACATGTATGAGCTGTGTTTGTGGTTTATGTTGACTTTGTATCATGTAATAATTACTGTTGTATTTGTGGATGATGTTAGGAACATGAATAATATGTGTTTGTATTTTGATATTTGATATGTGTTATTTTATGTACTTTGGTTAAAGTGCTGGGATTATGAATGACCATGCCCAATTTTGGTAAAAACTTGAATATAAATGTTGATAAATTAGGTATATAACGTGCAAGGATGAGTATAAATATTAAGAAATTAGGTATATGATGATAATGACCAATTAACTGAAATATGATGTCGTAGGCGTATTTGGTATTGACAAATTTGGTATATGCTATATAATGATGTTTCCTCAATAAATATCTAATAACGTATGGTATACAATACACAATCCCTCAATCAACTTGAATTTAAATATATTATACTGAATCAAGTAGTGTTTTTAGTGGGGTGCCACAAGAATGTCTAACATTCGTCCAAATATACATGATAGTTTATAAATTGTACTGAGATCGTGTAACTATACACCTAAATTGGAGTCAATTGTGCTTAAATTTTTTTGGATAATAAATTTTAAATAAGCTTACTAAGTATGACAAAATCTCCATAAGCAAATGAGATGGTCATATTCAACTCCCACAAACAAGAAAGGAATAAGAAATAAGTTCATGCAGAAAACAGTTACAGGTACATTCATCCAACTATTTTTT
>JBBMJZ010083619.1:0-23233 GCA_037833815.1 Zingiber zerumbet | reverse complement strand
TAATTATATAAATTAACTATTTATTCATTTAATTAATTATTAATTAAATAATATATATTTTAAATAGTAAAAAAAATATTAAGTAAAAAAATACAAAATAATAAAAAAATTATCAGAATATAAATCTAATTTATTAGAATTTTTAATTAAATAAAATTTAAAATAATACAAAATTTTTAAAAATAATAATTTATCAGAATTATTAGATTTTTTTTAAAAAAATTTTAAATGAAATTTACCTTAGGAATTGTTTAAGTTCATTAAATAGAAAATTTAATTTCGATCGGGGAAAAGAAACACCGCGGTGTTGCGGCGGATTGCGAGGGGGGGGGGGCGCTAGCAGCGTCGGAAGCGTTGCCGAATGCTTCTGACGGTGCCGGAGGCATCCTGCGGTGCCACAGGAGGCGTCTCACGATGCCTTAGGTGCCAAAGTCATTGTGTGATGCTTTCGGCATTGCCGAAGATGTCCCACAACTCCTCCGCCGCCGTTTGCTATGCATCCGAGACTGGGACGCCTCTAGTGCCAGTTTCGCCCGCTCGGCGGAACGGTAAAAATCGTCCATGCTGTGCGGCACAGAATGACATTTCATTCGCTGATTCATGATGTTATGTTCTTTAACAAACTAGAAACTCTTTATTTTTTACCATTTATATAAAGTAAAATGTCCAGATAATGCACTATATAGACGTGATGATCTAATTGAACTAAATGGACCCAAGATTTATTTATCTAATTCCTAAAAGAAAAAGAAATCATAATATTTGCAACAAAGTTCAATGCATGACATTTGATCCATTGATTGCAATAGGGAAATAGTCATCAAATTGGTGGTTGTCCGTCCATAATACTGAGGGAGTTGAAGAAAATGGAATACTTGGGTTTGAGTCAGTTGTAAGTGGATGGTTTGTCTTTACAATTACAGATTCATCATTGTATTTCAAACTCATTGATTCTAAGTTCAGCAGGGAAGGATCAATAGGCCAATATTTCTTGAGCTTTTAGTTGGAATTTAGCTTTATGTATGACTCATTTTTGAGCAAAGACCAACATGCAACCTTGATTCAATGGGGCTTTAACTCCAAATCATCCTGATGAATTATTGTGTCAAGTATATGTAGGAACGATGCTTTTGGGGGGGGGGGATCATTCATTTTTGTCATTGTTTCGTTTGTTCTATTAAAGTCGTTAGTAGTAGCAGAATATAAAATAAAACAAAGAAGAAAGACACGTGGGATTTTACTTTGTTCCCAACCCCCCAGGTTAGTACATCCAAGGTCTATGCACTCAGCGTGAGTCCACTAGTGATCTCCTTCCCAGAAGCTTTCCGGAGGCGGAGAAACTTGTCTTACAGTTTGAATACAAGAAAAAGGATATATTGGAAAATGCACAGCTTGTAAATAAAACAAACAAACTCGTAGTCACGGTTCGGAAGCTCCCGAGTGTTGTGCACCCCTCATGGATCTTCCCTGGTTGTACGAGCAGAGTTTCAACGGTTCTTCTTCGAGCACAGAGAATATGAGAAGTGGATAATTGATGTTGAACATAGAGCTTCGTCTCCTTTTATAGAGTTAGATTAGATTCTTATCTGGATCAATTCTTCTATGGATGAAGTCATATCTGGATCAAGCCTTATCTCTATTCACATCATTTGGCTTATCATTATCATCATCTAAATCATAAAAATAAACAAGATTTTTTGCCATAACTCAACAATCTGGAACGAACCCAGTTGATCTATCGAACCGTGGTTTGGTCTACTAAATCGGTTTAGGTCCAGTTCGACCCGAGTCAAGTCCGGTTCACTATTTGTGTTTGTCTAGTCTCAGTTTTGCTTCCAACTCCAGGTTCCTGCAAAACAATCATTCAAAACATAAATAAGCAACATAACCTATATCTGTAAGTCTACCTGCGAGCATAGTTTCGACGGTTCTTCTCCGAGCACAGAGAGTATGAGAAGTGGAGAATTGATGTTGAACATAGAGCTGTCGTCTCCTTTTATAGAGTTGGATTAGATCTTTATATGGATGAAGTCATATCTGAATCAAGTCTTATCTTTATCCATATCATCTGACTTATCCTTGTCCTCATCTAAATCATAAAGATAAACCAGATCTTTTGCCACATCATCTTCCATGTAAACATTTCTGACAAGCAATCTGGACCCAACCCAGTCGATCTACCAAATCACTGGTTCAGTCTGCTATACCGGTGTGGGTCCGATTCGACCTAAGTCAAGTTCGGTTCACCCATTTGTGTTTGTCTAGTCTCTGTTTTGCTTTCAGCTTTAGGTTCCTGCAAAACAACCATACAAAACACAAACAAGTAACCTAATCTATAACTGTAAGTTTACCTGACCTACTAGTATTACCTTTTGCTTGGAGGTCTCTCCTCCAAGTCTACCACCTAAGGGTCAATCCCTTAGGATCAAATCACACTCCTATAAGTCTACCTGACCTACTAGACTTACCTTTTGCTTGGAGGTCCCTCCTCCAAGTTTACCACCTAAGGGTCAATCCCTTATGATTAAATCACACTCCTGTAAGTCTACCTGATCTACTAGACTTACCTTTTCCTTGAAGATCCTGGTCAATCCCTTAGGATCAAGCCACACTCCTATAAGTCTACTCAACCTGCTAGGCTTCATGCTTGGACTACATCCAAGACTTTACCACCTAAGGCTTACTCCTTAGGATCTCCACTGCATATGCCTAGCTTTACTCATTAAGACTTTCACCACCTGGCTTCACTTACTAGGACTTTTACCGTCTAGCTTCACTCACTAGGACTTTCATCTTCTGACTTAACTCATCAGAGCTTAGCTTCACTCACTAAGACTTTCACCTTTGGTTTCATTCACTAGGGCCTAGCTTCACTTACTAAAACTTTCCCTTGCCTAACTTTCAGTAAGGACTTCCTCTGCTAGTCATCTGGTCCTGACTAGACTTTTGCTTATTAGTCGGTCAACTTGACCTGACTAGAATTTACTCACTTCCAAAACATCAAGTCATGTTTGAATCAACCATGAGTCAATTTGACCATACCTTGTTATATTGTCAAACATCGAAACCCTAGAGGTTGATTGCTATTATTTGGTGCTCCCTGCACCAACAATCTCTCCCTTTTTGATATTTGACAATAATCTTAAGTTAGACTTGGGTCTTAAGGGTTTTTTATTAATGTGAGAGGGTTACTATATTGTTTAACTTAAGGTCACACTTTCCCTTTGACGGACATCAAAAATGGACAATTTTTTAAGCTTTGCACCAACAATATAAAGGGTAATCTTGGTCAAAATTATTCTCTACTTCCCTTTTTGTTTGAATATATGAATTATTTTTGAACATGTCCTTTTTGAAATTATCTTTCAAAATATTTTCAAAAAAATTTATCAACAAATTTTTGAAAAAATATTTTAAGAATTTTGCAAGATGTTTTTTCTTTAATGGAAGATAATTTCAAAAAAAATTCAAAGCAGTTTTCTAGATTTTCCAAATAAACTTTCAAATGAATTTTCAAAGATTTGCAAAATTGATTTTTGAAATAATTTTAAAAATCATGTTTGATCTTTCAATTAGGACTCCCCTTTAACCTGACACCCTTAGGAATCCTTGTTAACCACAAGGAAAATTTCCTATGTGTCTTAGGGGTTGATCTAAATCAAAAGAACAAATAAATATTTTTCAAAAAGTTTTTGCAAGAAATTTTTCAAAATCTTTTTAAAATATTTTCAGAAATTTTCAAAACATTTTCATTAGTTTTCAAAAGTACAAAACATTTACAAGATTTTTCAAACACTAGAGATTTTTCAAAACATACTTCTTTATTTTCAAAACCTTTTCAATTGTTTTCAAAATAATTTTTCAAAATGTTTCAACACTTCCTCCCCATAATCCGACATGCTTTGGTTATCCTTGTTAACCACAAGGAAATCTACCTACGTACCTAGGGGACTGGATTCTAGTGTTGACCTAGAGATTCCGTGTAAGTGATGGTCAACCAATTTTCAAAGATATATATTTTGAAAAATATATCTATAAGTACACTCAGTCAAGCATGATATCCTTATGAGTTTTGTGAGATGTTTAGTCAATTTTACTTGATTCATTTCGAATTTTGTAGATTGTTTGACCTTGTGTTAGATTCATGTTTAATCGTCAGTTAAATACACATTTCAAAAATTAGCTTCCAGGCGAGGCATAAGGGTCTTCTTGGGTATCGGAGAAATGACCACTTCTAGATAAAGCCTTTTTAAGAAATTGTACATTTAAATTTACTATTGAATAACCTTAGTCTAACTAATCTAGGATGTGGCGAGGTAGCTTCGGTTAGTTCCACTTGGCTAAGTAGACCAAGCAGGGTACGCCTTACCCTTCTTAACTTCCTAGACCAAGCTTCCCTAACGTACTTTCATCTTGTCCCCACCCTGGTACTATGTTGAATAAGAATTAAATTATTTTTTCCTAGCTAGCCATTCTAGATTAAGCAATTAATAGAAGATTAATGTGAATGATATGACATTTATCAATGTAAAAATTAATTAAGCATATGCATATTCATGGCAATTATACATGGGTCAATCAAGTCAAACAATTTTCAATTTGATTTCTAATAATATATCAAATTCTCGATTTGATTTCTAATAACATTTCATGTGAACCCGCGAATGTGTCAACCCATTTTGGCACATTTTGATTTTTATTAATTTTATTGTTTCATTGAGTAGAATTTCATTCATTAGTTCCATAATTATAAGGTGCATTATTATAATAATTTAATTTTGGATTTTTAAATTGAGGTTTGTCTTATTAAAATTTGTAAATTTATTTTCTTGAATTAAGGTAATTATTTTTTTTTTCTGTTAAATTTTAAATTTTTGTATTTAATTTTTGACTTCATTGTCTCATAATTAAGTACTTGATGATAATCTTTTATCTTTGGATTTAAGTGTACATTTAACTTGTTATAATCTATAGATTTAATTTTCGATTTTTCGGATTTAATTTTGAATTTTTAGAATTATTTATTGTTTCATAATTAGAAAGTACTTTATTATGATTAATTAAGTTTGAAAAAGTTAAATTTGAATTATTATAATTAAAATTTGTAGATTTATTTTCTTGAATTTTGATTAATATTCATATTTTCAGAATTGATTAAGTTATTTAAATTGCTTTGATCAATGTTTTGTTTAACCAAATTAAGGTTGTGTCAATTTGATCTAGATTTTGATCAAGTTGTTAAATTTGAATTATTATAATTAAAATTTGTAGATTTATTTTCTTGAATTTTGGTTAATATTCAAAATTTCAGAATTGATTAAGTTATTTAAATTGCTTTTGTCAATGTTTTGTTTAACCAAATTAAGGTTGTGCCAATTTGATCAAAGTTTTTATTGACTTGATCAAATTCTAGATTTATTTTAGAAATTCTTATATATAATTTTGAAGTTTTTAGTGTTGATTTTATCCTAGTGTTTGAATTTATCTTTAGTGTTATATTTTCTTTATCCTTAAGTTTGAATTAATTGAATAGGTAGAATTTATTTTATTTAACATATCATTTTTATTATTTAAATTTTTATTTCAAATTAATTAAATTTATCTTATCTAAGATTCAATTTTTTTAAAGTAGAAATCTCCAAATTGATTTTATCTAAATTATCTAAGTTAAATATTTTGTTAAGAAATTTATTAACCTATCTAGATCTACGTTGACTTGATCATTTTTATCATTTGAATTAATTTTAACTATTTTCAAATTTTGTAAGTTTTCATCTTCATTTTTTAAATTAATTAAATTTACATTATTTACTATTTTTCTAGGATAATAAAAATTATCAGGACTATTTCTAGATGTACAAGAATTGTCATGCATGTTTTCAGAAATATTTAAATTATCATATATATTTTTAGTAAAAGGGGTATTTTGGTAAACCATACTAACATTATTCGTAACCCCTCTAATTTTGTAGGTTTTTTTTGTCATGGATTCGAACTCGTATTTGGAGTTGCGTTTGACTTGATCTTCTAGTTGTGATGGATCCTCGTGGGTTCGTTCAGCTGAGTCCAAAAGTCATGGGCATATTTGAACTCTCTAATTCTCCATATAATTTTATTAGATAATAATTTTGAAATTAAATTTATTACCTTTCGGTTTGCTTCTGAATTTTGGATAGATCTCTTCAATACTGTGCCGCAGTCGAAGTCGTCCATCATAATGAAACTTTCAATATGTAACCTCTACAACTTGAATCTGTCCATATCGTATCGTGGAGGGTCGTAGATGTTTCACCCAAACATTTCCTTGTGCACCATTTGAACTATTACAAAAAACTTAAATTGATGTTCTAAGACTTCGTCTTAGAGTAAGTGGTGAAGAAGGAATAATAACAAAATAAAATATTGCAACGAAAAATAAAACAAAATAAAATGTTTGATTCGGTGGTTGTACAAAAATCAAACCCCCTTGCTCTGATACCAATTGTTGGATTGGTGCTGTCGAGAGGGGGGGTTGAATCTCAATCATTCGTTTTTGTCGTTCTTTCGTTTGTTCTATCAAAGTCGTTAGTAACAGCAGAATATAAAATAAAGCAAGGAAGAAAGACACGCAGAATTTTACTTGGTTCCCAACGTAGGGTCAGTACATTCAAGGCCTACGCATTTAGTGTGAGTCCACTAATGATCTCATTCTCGGAAGCTTTCCGGAGGTGGAGAAACCCGTCTTATTGTTTGAATACAAGCAAAAGGATATAATAGAAAATGCACAGCTTGTAAATAAAACAAACAAACTCGTAGTCACGGTCCAGAAGCTCTTGAGTGTCGCACACCCTGCCTTCCTGGATCTTCCCCGATTGTACGAGCAGGGTTTCGATAGTTCTTCTTTGAGCACAAAGAGTATGAGAAGTAGAGAATTGATGTTGAACATAAAGTCTTCGTCTCCTTTTATAAAGTTGGATCAGATCCTTATCTGGATCAACTTTTATATAGATGAAGTCATATCTGGATCAAGCCTTATCTATATCCACATCATCTGGCTTATCCAAATCATAAAGATAAACTAGATCTTTTGCCACATCATCTTCTATGTATGCATTTCTAAGCAATCTGGACCGAACCCGGTCGGTCTAAACCGCTGGTTCGGTCTACTAAACAGGTTTGGCTCTAGTTTGATCCGAGTCAAATCTGGTTCACCCATTTATATTTGTCTAGTCTCTATTTTGCTTCCAGTTCCATGTTCCTGCAAAACAACCATACAAAATACAAACAAGCTACATAGCTTATATCTGTAAGTCTACTTGACTTACAAGGCTTACCTTTTGCTTTAAGATCCCTCCTCTAAGTCTACCACCAAAAAGTCAATCCCTTATGATCAAACCACACTCCTGTACGTTTACTTGACCTACTAGGTTTATCTTTTGCTTGAATGTCCTTCCTTCAAGTCTATCACCTAAGGGTCAATCCTTTAGGATCCAGCCACACTCTTGTAAGTCTACCCGACCTACTAGGCTTCATACTTGGACTACATCCAAGACTTTACCACCTAAGGCTTACTCTTCAGGGTCACTGTCTAGCTTCACTCACAAAGACTTCCATCACTTAGCTTCACTCACCAGGACTTTTACTGCCTTGCTTCACTCATTAGGGCCTAGCTTGACTCACTACGACTTACCTTGTGACTTCGCTCACTAAGGTCTAGCTTCACTCATTAGGACTTTCACCTCCTGGCTTCACTCACTAGGGCCTAGCTTCACTCATTAGGATTTTGACCTCCTGGTTTCACTCACCAGGGCCTAGTTTTACTCATTAGGACTTTCCCTTGTCTAACTTTCAGTTAAGACTGCCTTTGCTAATCATCTTGTCTTGGTTAGACTTCTCCTTACTAGTGGTCAACTTTGACCTAACTAGACTTCACTTACTTCCAAACACCAAGTCCTGTTTGGATCAACACTTGGTCAATTTGACCATACCTTGTTATATTGTCAAACATTGAAACCTTAGAGGTTTATTGCTATTATCTGGTATTCCTTGCACCAGCAATATCTAGTGTGGTATCCCATTTTTATTTTTCAAGCAGATGGAGGCCAAAGGAAATTATTTGTGTGCCTTAATAAACTTTTTTCTGTTGCATACCTATGAATTGTATCTGATCCTTCGCAAATTTGATTTTAATTTTGCAATTGCCTATTATATAATCCTGCCATTTTCTTGTACAAGTATGTTCGCATTTTAACAGTTTAGATATAATATGGTGCTTTTCCTCTTTCATGTTATTGTATATGTGTTTAACACAGGTGCTGTCAGATGATAAAAAGAGGGCTTTGTATGACCAATATGGTGAAGCTGGAGTGAAGAGCGGGGTAGGTGGTTCAGCTGGAGCATACACGGTAATGAAGTGAAATTAGGTTTTCATTCTATCCTATGCACAATATAGAATCTGTTAGCCAAGGAATTTACACTAGCATTCAAATAAATTTGCGGAGATGGTAACTCAACTGGCTACGGCTAAAATTATTTAGATTTATATAGTGAATTTAAAAAATATTCTGTATATCTTCCCTTGCAGACCAATCCTTTTGACCTATTTGAGACCTTTTTTGGTGCAAGCATGGGTGGTTTCTCTGGCATGGATCAAACTGCATTTAGAACACGTAGACGTGGAGCTGCTATGAAGGGTGAAGATCTACGGTAAGCTACATTGAAGAGATTATGATAATTTTCTTATTACTAAATTTTAAGTGATTATTCGCCTAAATGAATCTGAACAAGACTTGGACTATATTTTATTGTGAAGAAATCCACCGAGAGAAAGAAAGAGAACTGGAATGAAGAATTTCTCAAATTCTTGATATTAAATCTGCACATGAGGATTATTGCTTATTTTTACACTTCTTCCCTACTTAATTATGGAATGAAATACAATCAAATCAAATAAATAAGCAAATAAAATCTGTTCTGCTTAAATTAAACTATCCATATTTACAATATATTTTACACTCCCCATCAAGTTGGGTTGCACATATTGTACATGCTCAACGTGTCACATAGGTCTTCGAAGTTGATCCTTGGGAGAGCTTTTGTAAGTATGTCTGTGATTTGATGTTCTGAAGGAATATACTAGAGTTCCACATATCCTTTCGTCACATTTTCTAAAATGAAGTGTTTGTCAATTTCTATGTGTTTCGTTCTGTCATGGTGAACATGATTCTTTGCAATGCTGGTAGCTGCTAAATTGTCGCATTGTAGAATGACAACTTTATCTGTGATTATTCCGAGATCTTTTAGGATTTTGTGAATCCATACACCTTCACATATTTCGAGTTCAAGAGCTCTAAATTCCGCTTCAGCACTGCTTCTTGCAACCACAAACTGCTTTTTTACTTCTCTATGTTACCATATTACCCTAGACATACATATAGTAGCCCGAGGTCGATCGTCTATATGTAAGATCCCCAACCCAGTCTACACATGTATACTTCGATCTTTGTTCTTTCAAAATAATAATCCTTTGCCTGGGGTACTCTTAAGGCATCTCAAGATTTTGTAAACCATGTTTATGTGTTCTTCTGTAGGACTATTAATAAATTGACTTACCATACTGACGGAAAACCCTATATCAGATTGTGTGTGGGATAGATAGATGAGGCATCCTACAAGTCGTTGATATCTCCCCTTGTCTATTGGTGATGGTCCTTTCCTAAGTCAATTTTGTTGGAAGCATCCATCGAAGTATCCATAGGCCTGCACCCAAGCATGCCTGATAGGAATATTCCGTGTTTAGATCGAGCCAGTTCCATGCTAAGGAAGAATTTTGGATTCCCAAGATCTTTTAGATCAAATTCCTTAGTGAGGAGCCCCTTTAGATTTGTGATTTCCATGCTTTGTCACAGAATTAGCTTGCTTGTCAAACCCTGCCCTGGGAGATTGCTAAAACCATATAATGACTTGTGAACCTTGCATAGCTTGTTGTTATGAGTGCCAAGGCTTGGGGGAAATTTCCATTTAAACTTCTTCTTCGAAGTCACCATTTAGAAAAACATTTTTGACGTTTTTAGTGTAAATGCCCGTCTTTGTTTGCAGCCAGAGAGAATAAGATTATGATAATGTTGAGCTTGACTATTGGAGCAAAGGTTTCTTGGTAATCCATGCCATAGGATTGTGAGAATCCTTTGTCTACAAGACATGCCTTTAGTCTTTCAACTGTACCATCGGCTTTGTGTTTGACTTTAAAAATTCATTTGCACCCAATTACTTTCTTTCCTTTTGGTAGTTCACAAATAGACCATGTACCATTCTTTTGTAGGGCTTTTATTTCCTCATCAACAACCTTTCTCCATCCAGGGTGTTTGAGAGCTTCATCAATGGTGGTTGGAACTTGAACATTATCAAAGGCGGCGACACACGCTTGATAATTTGGGAATAGTCCTTCATAAAAACTAAAGATGGAGATGAGATGCATCATGCACGATCTAACTCCCTTCCTCAAAACAATTGCAATGGCAAGGTTATTATCCACAAGTGAAGCAAATTTATGATTGAGTATCGTACCTGAGTGAATGTATGTGAGAGTTGAATCCGGTTTTAACTCTTGCACTGGTGTTGAATGTGTCCTTCGTCTTTTGTATACACAAGGGGATTGGATAGAGGGTGAATAATGTCGGGGTCTGGTCCGGAACAGTGTAATGGATGATGATATTCACTCAAATTCTCCCCCTGAATATCAGAACTGGAGTAGTATGACTCTTTGTTCAAAGAAAGTGACATCTATGGTGTTGTAGGTTTTCTTGGTGACAGGTGTATATCATTTGTAGCCTTTTTGGAATGGTGAGTAGCCAAGAAAAATACATTTAGTGAATCTTGGATCAAGTTTACTACGATTGTGATGGTGGATGTGAACAAATGATGTACAACCAAATACTTATGCAGGAATGTTTTGAGAGATTACCTTGGTGTGGGGGTATAATTTGAGAAGTTGGACCGAACTATGGAAATTGAAAACCTGAGAGGGCAATCGATCGACAAGATAGGTGGCTGTGGAGACTACATCACCCCAAAATTACTTTAGTACATTAGAAGAGAACATGAGTGAGCGAGCTACCTTGAGAAGATGTCTGTCCTTGTGCTCGGCAGTCCCATTTTGTTGAGGAGTGTCAATGCACAAACTGAGTTGGATGATGCCTTTTGAGAATAGAAAGAGTGTCAAGATTCAAGGAAAAATATTCCTTGGCATTGTTATTTTTGAGTGTCTGAATGGATGTCTGAAATTGGGTTTGAACCATAGTATAGAATTGTTCAAATATGTGACTCACTATAGATTTATCTTTCATTAGAAACAACCAAGTCAGGCAAATATGGTCATCGACAAATGAAATGAACCAATGATTTCCTATAAGAGTTTTAATACGGGACGGTCCCTAAACGTCACTATGAATGAGTGAAATGGGTTTAGATGGTTTGTAACTTAAGCTTGGAAAAGATACTCATGTATGTTTAGCAAGTTGGCATAACTCACACTGAAAGGAACTTACATCTTCATTAAGAAATAAGTTTGGAAATAAGTTTGCAAGATAAGTAAATTTTAGATGACCAAGACAATAGTGTCATAACATGATTTCGACATATTTATTGTTGGAAGAGGTAGAGTGGTAGCTAGCTAAATTTTCGTAGTGTGGCATAGTCCCGTGAATAACGTAGAGTCCGGAACACTATTCAGCACTGCCAATCGTCTTCCCCGTTTTAGTTTAGGAGAAAATTTAGCAAGATACTTTAAATCATGAATCAACTTTCTTATGGATAATAAACTACAGTCCAATATAGGAACATTAAGGACTATTTCAAGTATATATTTGGCGTTATCGTTACGAAACCAACGCCGATGTTTTTTGCAACAAACTCATTTGCAACACAAATAGTGGAATTGTCTCGGCATGAAACATAATTATGAAGGAGAGATATATCGTCCATCATATGATCTAATGTGCCTGAGTCAATAATTCATTGTCCGAGAGACCTGTTTATATTTAACTGTAGCAAAAGGTGATTACGTTCCCAGGTTATGTGAAGGGAGGTAAATCACGAGGTCAGCTTATAGTCGACCGCCAAGTGGCTAGGGGATGGGAGGAGTTTTTTCCCCGGGGCATGCGCCCGTTGAGAATTGATCCTTGCCCCAATTTAGCAAATCTACCATCCTCTAGCTAACTGGGCACTTCCATGGGGGCACCTATTTGTATTTAAGGTATTAGGGAAAATACCTTCATTGTGGGTTGAGTAACCAGTGGACTCTAGATGGGTTGAGGCAGCAGTGGATATTTTTTGGGCTAATTGGGCTGAAATTTCAGATTGGGCATGATTTTCAATGGGCCTGTGCTGGGAAACATGTCTCTCGCTGCTTGGTAGTTCACGCAACATCTTCATCGACAGTCAATCTGTTGAATGTTGAAGGGATTGGCTGTCAACAGTTTTTTATTGCGGTTAATGGGCGAGAACAAGACTGTGGTTGTTGAGAGTTTGCTGTTCTTTGAAGAAAGAGATGACTGATGGCTCTGGTATACTATGAAGAAATCTGCCGAGAGAAAGAGACCGAGAAAGAACTGTAATGAAGAATTTCTCAAATTCTTGATATTAAATACATGAGGATCATTGCTTATTTGTACACTTCTTTCCAACTTATTTATGGAATGAAATACAATCAAATCAAATAAGCAATAAAATAAAATAAATAAAATCTGATTTGCCTAAATTAAACTATCCATATTTATCCTATATTCTGCATATTGCTTAGTGATGCTTCATTCTAGTGCATTTAACCCTAGACCTTGAATGGTTCTTGAACCTAAGATAATATGTTCCAGTTATTGTAGATGTATTAGTTATTAACTCGTTCCCTATGTATTATCATTTAGCATATGCAGTAAGAAAATTCGTTTGGCTTGGACTAAATTTTTATATGCAAATATTTACTATGCACAGCTTTATGTTGATCTGTGGTTCTATCTCCTTTTCAAATGCTCTGTTACCTCACATTTATAAGAAAAATGAGTTTATGATTTACAGAGTTGTTAATTGATACTTAGAATGTTCACAGGTATGACATAATTTTGGAGTTTTCAGAGGCTATCTTTGGAGCAGAAAAGGAAATTGTATTGTCTCATTTGGAAACATGTGATATCTGTTCTGGTACGGGATCAAAAATTGGCTCCAAGATGAGAATATGCTCAACTTGTGGCGGAAGAGGCCAAGTAATGCGAACTGAGCAAACACCCTTTGGGATGTTCTCTCAGGTTTGCCAGTACCTTTTTATCCTTCCACTGATTAATGTATTTTTCAGTGGACTCAATTCAATGACTTTTAGATATGCGAGACTTACATGGCTTGATGATAACAACAACATGAGGAATCCAATAACTTTAAGGGAAATCAAGATTTTCTATGATAAATAATGAGAATTTATGTGAAGCTTATCATACTAACTGCATTTGAAAACATCTTAATAGAAATTAAAAAAGGGTAGCCCGGTGCACGAAGATCCCGTCAATATAGGGTCCCGGGGAGGGTCGGACCACATTGGGTCTTAATAGAAAATATGATTAAAAAATTTGAAGTTTCTGTGCTTTATATTATCTAGCATGTAATGCTGG
Organism: Zingiber zerumbet; assembly: GCA_037833815.1. Taxonomy (NCBI): domain Eukaryota; kingdom Viridiplantae; phylum Streptophyta; class Magnoliopsida; order Zingiberales; family Zingiberaceae; genus Zingiber; species Zingiber zerumbet. The sequence continues at coordinate 9,599 of JBBMJZ010083619.1, read as the reverse complement.
ATTGCTTTAATTAAATCCTCTTTGGTCAAGTGAAGCAAGAGAAGCATGGAAAATGATGCCAACTCCAAATCTCTTTAAATTGTTCATTGATGATTGACCAACTTGATTGGTTCAGCTTCTGCTTTGGTATTTCTACTTATATTTTGACTATGTATTTACTACAGGACATTTCTTAGGGATTATAGGCTGGGATCATTGCAAATGAGTTTTATCCTACATAAACAATGCTACTGACAAGTCATGTTAGACCGAACTATGAGTTGATCATACATGCTTGTGTAGTTTTCTTGGTTGCAACAATGCCTGAAGCTAACTGCATCAAAACCAATGCCCTTGCTCTAAGTTTCCACTCCTGTACAGGTCTCCATTTGCCCAGCTTGTGGGGGAGAAGGTGAAATTATTTCAGAGTATTGCTGGAAGTGTGCTGGAGAAGGTCGCATACGAGTTAGAAAGGATATCAAAGTAAAAATTCCACCAGGTGTTAGCAAAGGCAGTACTCTTCGTGTGAGGGGTGAAGGTGATGCAGGACTAAAAGGGTATGGGAATCTATTTGCCTGGGTTAATTCATGTATTCTTCATGGGTTTGAAATGCGCTCTGCCTTAGATTAGTTCTGATGTTTGTATTTCTCTTATCTGAAGTTTGATCTCTCTGATCAAAACTTAGTTCTCCGAACCTTTAAAGTCCTAAACTACTGCATATGTGCTTCAATGAATAGCCACTTCCTATGGTTTGATATTAGATCAGCTCATCCATCCGCTATCACTATTACTAGGTTAATATAAATCAGAAACTTGAGGACATAGTTCTCATGGGATCAAAATTTGAATCAAGCTTCCTTGCATCCCTCATGGACTTAAACAAGCCCGACTTGACTATGTTCTGAAGCTAAAGTGATAATTTATTTATCTTTAAGTAATTAAAAAAATGCTCTCTAAACCTGATTGTAATTCATTTTTTTAAGCATGCAATGTGCTGAAAGCTAAGTTAAAATAGTATTAACTTTGCTGAAAGATGATTCATGGATTCCATAGTTAGACAATTTAAATCGAGGAGGAATAACAAGAGGGATAGCAGAGAAAGCTCAATCCAATTAAGAGAGATATGATGATATTGTTATTACTAACTATAGACTGAAATTAAAAATAATCGTGAGCATTAGTTGCAGCTTGTTGTTTCTATTATTAAAGGAATATATCTCTTATCTTGTTTCAGCAAGGTTTGACCAAGCACATTCAGCTATTAGGCAGAATCAAACTAAGGGCTCCCATTGTGGACTTGGCGACACAGAGAGAGCTCGCTCCCATAGTGGGAGGGAGCTCCTTCGATTTCTTGAAGGATTGGCTTTGTGTTTACAGAGCCGCTCCTTCAAGTTTTTTTATATTATTAAAATGATTTCTTTTCTTTAATATTTGTTTACAGAAAAAACATGCTGTTATTGAAGGAGTGGCTCCGTGTTTACGGAGTGGCTCCGTCGAGTTTTTTAATTTTTTAAATTAAAAAAATCTATAAATACATCTCCAATCTCTCATTTTTTTTCATTCATCTTTCATTTTCTTCATTCTCTACTCTCTTTCTTTCTTTCTTTCTTTCTCTCTCTATTTGTATTCGAGATGGATGAAAATTTCAACACTTCTTTTATAAATCTTTTGAATTCTTTAAATGTGGAAGATAATACATCTTCTCAAAATACTTGCATTCCTCCAAATGTCCAAGATCCTCATTTTTCTCTCTCTCACACAATACCCTCTAATTTTTCAAAATATTTCATATGCTCCATCAAATTTTCCAAATTCCTAAAGTTCTTAGATGTTTCAATGAATCCAAGTAACGTCCCCCCAACTCCATTTGGTATGTATCCACCCCTATAGGCAGCCAATTTAGGATGTCTTCTCTGCCTTGCGTATTTTCTGCTCCTTAACCATCAATCACGCTTTCGAATGAATTAAGAAGGGCTACTATCGACCCATCTATCAGCGACAAAGAAGCAACTCAGTGGCCACCACACTCATCACAAGAAGAGCGTGAAGTTGAACCGGAGAAAGATGATTCGAAACGAAGATTTTGGTCTCTCGATGAAGACGTGGTCCTTGTGAAGGCATGGGCAACTATCAACACCAACGTAGTCATTGGTAATGACCAGAAGAATCTAAGCTTTTTGGAAGCATATAGCTGATTATTACAACAAGCATCGACCCACTAGAACTATGACGAGAATCTATCAGCGGCTAAAATCACACTACTATGAGTTTGCATCGATGGTAAATGAATCTTTTTGCAACCTATAATAATTTTTATACACATCGTCAAAGTAGTTGGAGGGACGAGAATGTATTGGAGAACACACTGAATATATGAAAAGCCAACAACAATAACAAGGACTTCAAGTATATGCACGTGTGGAGGGCTCTCAGAGAGTATGAGAAATATGCTCCACAATCAGTTGCTCATTACTCTAACAAGAAGGCAAAGATATCCGAATCAAGGGGGGAACACTTCAACATTAAATCTAGATACGAGTGTTGATGTGGACTCTGAAGTTCACATTCATCCGATAGGGTATAAGGCAACGAAGAGGAAGCGAAAATTCAAAACTAGAGAGGGCGACAAAATGAAACAAAAGTATCGACAAAGAATAACAAGATATTAAAGTTTATCAAATGCAAAAAGTGGCTTTGCGAGAAGTCGAGATCTTTCATAAGGATTATAAAATTCTTATGAAGGATACTAATGAGATGATTCCAGGACAATTTCATATATATATATATATTTATGAGAAAATTGTTGAAAAAATTAAACAGAGACGTGATCAGTAAATGTGTTTAAGTTTCTCATTATAATTTATGTCTTTTTATTTGATGTACTGTAATATTTATATATATTTTTAATTATTAATGTTATTCCATGTTAACAATTTCTGGATTTAAATTTTATAAAAATTTAATTATATATAATGTAAAATATGAAGGATGGGTGAGAAATATATATAATGAAAAAGTAAGACCCATGAAGGAGTCGTTGAGGTTTTTTTTTTTTTCTAGTGGAGAGATGTGTGGAGTTTTTTACTTTTGACGTGGCGTGGATGTGGCAACGAGGGAGCTCTCCAAGAGCTCCCACAACTATGTATGCTCTAATAATTTTCATGCATGGAACAAACTAAAGAAAAGATTGATCAGTCTTGTGTGTCACTGGGACCAACGACTCTTGATTAATGTCAGCTTAAATGAGTAACTGATTGTGGTAGATCTTATGTTAAGCCTTATTGTGGGTGCATCATTAAATTGAGCCTTAGTCAAAACTAGCATTCTAATCCTTTTCCATGTTTTTGTAATGTCATAGCTAGATTTATTCCAGACAGTAATTAATATGCTCTTGCTCCCAAGCACACAACTTTTTCTCCAGGTTACTGTAAATTGCATGTACACTTTGATTTTGTGGCATGGTAGCTAATTATACTGCATTATTTTTTGTTTAAAATTTGCCAATGGCTAACATGTTGCACTTTCATTGTCTTAACTCTTAAGGGGTCCACCAGGTGATCTTTATGTATGCCTCGACATTGAAGAAATTTCTGAAATTCAACGAGATGGCATTAACTTGTTCTCCACTGTTACCATTGATTTCATTGAAGCCATCTTAGGGACCACTGTTAAGGTGATTCCTGAACTTCCTTTTTGACCTTTTATTGTTTTAGACCATCACTAAAGAAATGGAACTAAGTTCAAATATATTGACTATCCTTCAAAAAAAAAAAAAAACTTAATAAAATTCTATTGCGCATTTATGCTTACTGTCAAATGCACCATCTTGGCTAGTGAAGGGAAATGAGAAAGGTTACATCAGCCTCCTAATGCAAGGGCTTGTGATAATTTCCATTGGAAATGGTCATGTTAAGTGCTAATAATACATAAGAATTAAACTCTAGTTAGATCTTCTCACTTTGTTTCTTTTTGGTTTTCATGATTAAAATCTGTGGTACTGATTACTGAAATGCGCATGTTACTCCTGAGCTTAGGATTTCAAATTTAGCTAACCATGGAATGTCTCCTTGATGAAGTGTGCAAAATCTATTTAGCATCTTGAATCACTACAAGCTAAGGTTTTAAAACTTGTTCTGGTATTTCTGCTGACTGATTTTTCCTGGCTGTCATCGACTGGTTCATGGAAGATCAGCCAAACTTCTATTCCAATCATTAGTCGCTGTTGAACTTGAGTTAGGTAAAAGGTAAATTTTTTAGGTACAAGTTGGTGGTGCATTATTGAGGAAATGATAAATTAAAATAATGTCACAGAATGAGGTTGGCATCAAGAGGGGGAGTGCAAAATAGATATTTATTAAAGAGCACCTCTATTGCTAGTACTGCCGTTGCTACCACAAGTACATCCTCTTTCTCCTTCAATACCAACTGATGAATCCCTTCTTTCCTCCTTGTCCACGTCTTCCTTGTCTAGTAGTAGAGCTCCTCTTGTCTTCCTATAGCTTTGTGACACCTCACTTAAATCTCACATAAGTTGTGACTTAATGAGTTTATAAAAGGTTAAATGAGTTAATTAACTATTAACTTGGACTAGATGAAGAAGTTAATGGGCTAGTGGTTGAGATTAACAAGTTAATGGGCTAGCTTTCGTTGGGTACTTCAGGACATTGCACCAAAGCTACTTTTGATCCTCTCCAAAACTGACCTGTATCCAATAATGGCCAAATATGCATTGGGTATTCTAGTGTTCAGATTCTCTCTCTGCTAAACTGATAATATTTAATCTTGGTTTTGGCTTTCTAGCTGCATGATTAATTGCAATTGCCATCGACCACTTTCTTTTTGAGAATTAGAGTGAATCTTCATATTATTTTAAAGCCAAAAAGTGTATTATCAATCAGCATAATTTTTCATTGAAAGGAAACATGATTTTGATAGGAATTAAGTTAAAGAAAAGGAAAATATGATTGATATTCTCCTCCTTGAATTGATTATTAATAGAGATTTGAAAAGTTTACTGTGGAAGGATCATTCTCTAGTGCAAATATGTTGATGAGAATCCCAATTAATCTTTGAGATTGTTGATAAAGATTTGATTCAGCATCACTCATCTCAAATTAAGTTAATAGGAAAAGGTCCAAACTTGTGATTGCGGCTATGGCTTTGATGGTCAGCATGAACTAAGCTTGAAACCTGCGCAACCAGAAAACCTGAAGGTTGCGCAGGAATAAGCCAATGATGGGAGATAACTAGATTGAAACAAGGAGAGAAATTAAGTTTGAGGTTTGCACTTTAAACTCATACCAATTTGATTGGATTATCCATTGGTTCTAAAACTTGAGCTATTAGGAAGCGTCCCCTCGGGACGGTGCAGTGGTTAAGGCATGGGGTGTTGCCACATGAGGTCTTGGGGTCGAAACTCGGCGTGTCCGAGCATGCCTTCCCCCATGCCTTGGCCACCTGCACTAATGGCTAGTAGTCACTCGTGATTTATCTCCTCCATGTTGACTTAGGGACGGGTTGGCGGGGACGCTGGGGGCGAGCGAATCGTCTTTTTTTTTTGCCACTTGAGCTATTAGGAAGCACCCAATTTCCAGATTTATGGTTTACAAATTGTGATAAAATAAGATTCTAATGGAACTATAGGCACAACTATGCTTCATGATACGCCATCAGTAAGTGGGTCTGAGTATCTATATTGCAGAATCCATATCACAATCATTTCTCAATTTATAGCGTACCAGTAGTGTACTTGAGTCATTCCTCATCAGCTTATTCACTAAACAACAGAACTATACTACATAGATCCACATATATAGATGCAACACATGCCCTCCAAATCTGCATCCATCCAAATTTCATCACATCAATATTTACTAGGTGCACCTACTAGCGAAACACTATTATTGCCGATCATCAAACATACTGAAATGCATTAGTATGCTCCCAGGCCATGGAGTAATATTTATGATTATTTATGGAAATTTGTTTTGCTCTTATTTCAGTTTTCTCGCTTTACTTCTTTCTCATGGTTCCATTTATAACTGACTGGTTTATTTGGCAAATTCATTGACAGGTCAAGACAGTTGATGGGATTGGTGAACTTCAGGTACCTCCTGGTACCCAACCTGGTGACGTGGTTGTTCTAGCAAAAAGAGGTGTCCCTAAGTTAAACAAGCCATCTATGCGCGGTGATCATTTATTCAATATCAAAGTTACTATCCCAAGTCGTATCAGGTTGAGCATTGTAGCTATCAGATAGATTCCCCTTTATCTAGTGTCTGAAAAAATTGGCTATTTTGAATTTTGGTTCTTCGTCCTATACACGCCTACATATCGCATTCAATTCCTTTCACTTTGCTCTCGGTGTATGTGAAACATTTTCATTATAGAAGGGTTTTCCGACTTCTGAACTGTACACACTTTGTCAATGGTCAATAGACTTGTTCATTAGCTCTGATAAAATTCATGTCTCTGGCATAAAGTTTATACAGATCTGATTTGATCCTGGTGCTGACACTGGAAGTTTCCTTAATACAAGAAACACAAGCCATGAGTCTTGACATACCACCCTTATCATTAGACAAATATGACTGAGGTCCATGTTTATTAGGTTTTTGATGTGGTTTTACACTGGTGGCATGAAGCAACCTTCAATCTTCTTTACCTGGTTTTGGAATCGTCATGACTGTGCTTTTAATAATTTTTTCAATAATTGGTGTCAATTGACCCCAGTGTTTAGCTAAATTGATTTGGCCTAATTACTGGTTTTGGATGAGCCATCTTCTTTCTTTACCATCCTTTTCTCATCTTTCTTATGTACAATTTTCTGTATGTTTCTGCAGTGGACAAGAACAAGAGTTGCTTGAAGAACTTGCATCTTTGAGATGTAATTCTGTCCGCCGCCCAAGTTCTCACCCAAATACAAAAACACAGAGTAAGATCAAAGTGCTTTTTTAATTATAATGCTTCTTGATAATTGGTAAAAAAAATTAACATAAATGTAAGAAGTTTGAGTTTGCCAAATATGATGTCAGATTTAAGAATGAACGGTACTTTTATCTGCTATTGTTGTTTTTGGTGAGTACTTGGATGGATATGATTTATGTCTAAGCTTGATATACCTTTTGCAGTTGATACTACAAAAAGAAGTCAAAAGAGCATGGAGGCACAGGATTCGGAGCAAGAGCAACCAAGTCAAAATGACTTTTGGCAGTCATTAAAGGACTTTTCTGGGTACGTTCTTTGTCTCAATAAGCAATCCAAGAACAATATGATGTATCCAAGAACAATTTCTTGTTTAATTTTAGTAAATTCTGCTATGTTTTTTTCTTCCTTTTTTTTCATCTCATCAACTTTATATTTCAACGTTTGAGCTGAGCCCAGGTTTAGATAATTCCATCCTTACCATTTCTTGTCTTTTCTCTCTCATTTTTCTCGTCCAAAACCTTGGGCGTGGGTGTAGGTAATTCCATCCCTATCATTTTCTTGCCCATTTCTTTCCTTTTTTCTCCTCTAAAACCTTCTACAAGTGCTTCGTTTATCTTAAAATTTCAATTTTCATGGATTTCTTCTTTTTCAGGATCCAGGTACAGTCTTTTACTTAATGTCCTATCTCCATGTTATATTCTCTCACAGCTGGTGTCATCTATCAATTTACTCTTGCTCTTTCTTTCGTTTCACTTTGAACCAAAATGATTAAGGATGTTCTCTATGTAAGGCAATAATTTTAACACTTAGTTTGATGTGTGTGTGTGTGTTTTGATACATTTTTCATCATTTTGAGGGCACAAAACATGCCATAATGTTCAACAAGATCCTATACTTGGTTAAGGAAAAAATTTGTTTAAAGTTTGAGTTCCACTAAAAGTATTTATTGATCATACATAGCTAGTTTGTTACTTGTTAGTTTGTGTTTTTTTTTTTTGGCCTCGTTAGTTTGTTTGTTAAGCTTTTCTAGCTAGTTACCAAAAGTTAATATTTGACAAAGATATTAATTTGTCTACTAGACATTGACTTTTTGACAATCTATGGAATCCACCTTTTGTAACTGTTACACCAAAAATGTCATGCGCTCACCGTCTACACTATGCCCTAGGACAAATCTCGTAGGAACTCATGACCTAGAATTCATCCTATCATGCGCCTCCTACCTATGTACCTGAATTTACTTTCCTTTGTATCCATAGGGCTGGCTCTAGGGCCACTGAGGTGGCGGATCTGTCTTCTTTTTTGTACTGCATGCTCTCTTTTCATCTCCATGTCGCTTGTCTTATGGTACATGAACTTTCTCTTCAATTTATAGTCAACTATTCTATTTCATTGTTAGTACTGAAAGCAATATCCTACTTTAGGTAGTTTGAGTTTGATGAATTAAAATCTGTTGAACTTTATCCCGATCAACAACCAGTACATTAGAATCATACATGTGTCTTTGTTCCTTATTGTCGCCCGTTTAATAGTGACTACTTCTGTGGTTCTGGTAACTTGAGCATTTTGTACTTTTTCAAAAACTTCATAGTTACATGGATCATATATATTCAGGTCTGTTGCTAATGGAGCACTTAAATGGCTAAAAGACAACCTTTAGCCGGAAAGCTACCCTCGCTGCTGACAAAAGATGCTGCCCTTTATTTTGCAAGATCAAGTCCGCGCCATGTACCCTCGAAATTGCGTCTTTTTTTTTTTTCATAGCTGCCATCCTCATTTACTCCCAGGCACTAGTTGTGGTTGATGATCATCATCATCGACTGACAACGATAGATCAGGGGGCGTATATCAAATTCTTATCATCCCATGTTCTTCAACCCCACTTTCATGTACAGGAGATATCTGCAATATCAAGACAAAAGGAGTTGCACCTACAAGTTTTGTAATTTGCACTGGTTGGGGGCAAGTGGTAGAGCTAATAAATGATTCTTTCATTCATGTGGCCTCTCATGTAACCATGACACTGATACTTCAATTTCAAAAGCTCTATAGTCTTTCTCAATCTTCCCTAATTTTAAATGCCGACTAGGATTATTTGTCAATTGTTTGATATGAAATATTGTAGTGATCTTGTTGTTCTTCTGTGTTTATAACAAAGGCTTTGGATTAATATCTGTAGATGGAATCAAATCTTCACGTATTTTTTAATTAAATTTCATTTTCTGGCGTTCAAACTGAATTGTAATCGTTCAAAAATATCTAAAAGGATATAAAAAAATATGTATAATTTTTTATCAGAAACAAATGAACATTTTTTTCAACGTGAACTGCATTGGTAAATAGGGCACCGGTGGAGAATAACAAGCAGAAGGGTGCATTTTAAAAGAAAAAAAGGATAAATGATCAGGGGATCAACAGTGAGTATCAGTGGCGGCTTCTGTTACATCTGTGGCAACTGCCAACGAGACTTTGACTAAAATGCTCCTAACACGTCACTAAATCTCATTGAAATACGAGGGTATCTTTGCTTTTCCCGGAATATTCGCTTAACTATTCTCTCCCGTCCAATGTCCTAGACTTGGTTATCTTACAGAATCGACGACGCCTCTCACGCCTCCGATCACTCACAATACGATTCAACAAGAATTCTAAGGTTGTTTCCCAGCCTATACTTATCAAAACTGGTCTAATTT
>JBBMJZ010083526.1:0-23233 GCA_037833815.1 Zingiber zerumbet | reverse complement strand
AAAGCCATGAGGGTCTAGGCCCAAAGTGGACAATATCATGTCATTGTGGAGATATCTAAATTCTTTTCGATCCTACAATTGGTATCATAGCCCGAACTGCCAGAAGGTTTAACCGCCGACTGTGCATAAGAGCTATGGTCTGATTGAGCCATGTGGGTACAATATTTACCTCGAACAAAGAAAGTGGGGGCTCCTATGTTCGGGTCAAGAGGACCAGACACCAGGCAGGAAGTCCTAGTTGCGGCTAAGTAAGGAAGTCCTAGTAGGTCGGGTGGACCGAGGGGCAGGAAGACCTGGTAGGTCGAGGATCGGACGTGGGAAACCTGTGGTTCTTTGTTTGAGGGGGGGATTATTGGGGTTGCAAGATTGCAAACATAGTCCCACATTAAAAATACATGGGAAAAATCATGAGTTTATAAAGAGAAAGATGTCTCCATTGGTATGAGGCCTTTTGGGTAGAGCCCAAGAGCAAAGCCATGAGGGTCTAGGCCCAAAGTGAACAATATCATGTCATTGTGGAGATATCTAAATTGTTTTCGATCCTACAGTTTGTTGAATGGATCGACGAGTGCATTACTACTGTCTCCTACTCGGTGCCTATCAATAGTACGGGTTCTTCAAAGGGAGAAAGGGATTGCGGCAAGAAGATCATCTCTCCCCTTTCCTCTTCGGATTATGCTTGGAGGTCTTCTCTAGGTCACTCAAAGTGACCTCACAGTTGGACACCTACCATTTCCAACCGATGTGCGCCGGAACAAAGATCACTCACTTAGCTTACGCGGATGACTTGCTTCTCTTTGCGCAGTGAGTCGATAATCCAAGAGATTGCGGATTACATGGCAGACTTTGGAGCACGGGTTGGACTCCTCCCTAACCTTGCCAAGTCAAATTTGTACATGGTAAGGGTTAGTGAGTGGACAGTAGCTCAATTACTTGAGATCATCGGATTTCAGCGCGGAACCTTACTGTTCCGCTATCTTGGCATTCCTCTTGCAGTGGAGAAGCATTTATGGACCCTTGACGGAAGTAACCATGTGGAGAACTGGCTCTTGGCCCAAGCAAACACTTTCATATGCCGGGAAATTCGAATTGGTGAAGACGGTGTTGCAAGGTATTGAGTGTTTTTGGCTTTCCATATTACCAAGTCTGTGTGTAGTGATCGACAAAATTATGGCATATGTCGTTCGTTTGTTAGGTCAACCAAGCATCCATCCATCTCTTGGGTGGCAATGTGGTTGGCAAAAGAAGGTGGTGGATACGGACTCCGGAACTTATGAACTTGGAACTCAGCCTTGCTGTCCAAATCTTTGTGGAATATTCAATGGAAAAAGGACTCCCTTTGGGTGTGATGTGACCATCATCAGTACCTCCAGCACACTGACCTATCGGAGTGGCAAGCCAAGGCATTGGATAGTCCACTCATCAAGCGCCTCTATCAGATCCGACAAGACATCTTGCAAACAGCCGGTTCTGCCGCAAGCCAACTGAATAGCTGGTTTGATTCTGAGTTGCGGGGTAGTGTCAAGCTTGCGTATGACTTCTTCAAGCCACGGAGCATCAAGGAGTGAACAGCAGTAATATGGAAGTCGTTCCTCATGCCAAAGCACCAATTCTTCATCTGGCAGCTTGCGAACAGCAAGGTGTGGATCAAGGATAAGCTGTCATATGTAGATTGCAAGACATGTCCGTTATGCCAACGGACGGACAAGACCGTGGGCCACCTCTTCTTCAAATGTTCCGTAGTTAAATCTCTATGGGACATGGCACTTAGCTGGCTCCACATCAGTTGCACCTACAGCACAATGGCGGAGTTACTGGACAGCATTGGATTGCAGTGACAGCCGGCTTAACAAAAGCCGGCTCTTGGGTATCTCTTGTATGCTTTACTTGATATGGCAAACTAGAAATATGTGTCAATATGAAGGTGGTGTGCCACTCATGGAAATGATGTTTAGAAATGTCCAAACACATGTTTTTCGGTTTTTGAACGGTCCAAATGTGAGTCCTTGATTGATATCAATACAATTTACCTTCATAAAAAAAACAAAGGCAAAGATGACAAAATCTGGTCTGAGTCCTTGTTATCTCCATTATGTCAAACAGACTTGACCACTAAAATTATTACTACTATTTACCATACATTTTCTTGTATAATATAAAGACTAACATATCTACAATTACACAAATTTCTATGACAAAATACCTGCTCAAAGTTGCTCCAAACATTGCAGTTGGGTCCACGCCCATCACGAACTACTCTTATATCGATATCTGCACCCTGGAAATTTTTTGTCAGACTAACAGTGAAAGATTACTAAACATGACAATAATAAGGATTAGTTCAAACAAGAGAGACCATTGTCAACGCTCCAAAATGTGCAGCAGCAACCAGTATACTCCCAGTTCCAACAAATGGGTCATAAACAAGCTTTCCTGGTTGTGCAAGGCCTTGATTAGCCATAAGAAAGGCTATTTCAGCATCCATTGCCGTTGGACCTAGGTACTTGCGACTTTTTAATTGGTAAGTGGGCAGCAGCTTTCTGTCTGCAGCTCCAACCTCCCGACCAAAGAAGACAGTCCTCTGAACAACTGGAGGAAGGCCATTGGTTGAACCATAATCATCAGTTTCTATAAGCCAGAACTTGTGATCAGGTTTACGAAGATCAACTCGGCCCTGAGCCAAATTCAAACGTAGAACAAGTAAGAAAGTTAAGAAAATGAAAAGTAGCATGAGAAGAAAAGTCACAAGTTGTAATTTTAAATGCCATCATGCTTAATTGAATATAAAAATATAACTTATGACGTTATAAAAGCCTGAGTGGATGACAATTATTATGTTTTACTAAGAAAAATAAGGATCAATGCATTTGTCTTCTTATCTTCTAATAGTTCAATACCAGCACTAACTTCCATACTTGGTCTGGTGTTAAAACTACAAGTGTGTTCTCAGATGTCTGAACAAGTTCATGAAACGAGAGGTAAATATAGTTTTCATGAAACCACCATTAGAAATATTAATGGCACATTGTGCAAGACTATGCAATAATACTATTTTATTAAATTCCATTAAAAAAAAAGCCTACCATGAACTTCTTGAACCATCACTACAGCATCATAGACTAGTTAAAATATAATAAGGGATAAACACATGACCTCATGAAATCATCAAGAGAGTAAGTACAAAATACACAAGATAGCTATACTAGCAACAAAAATCAAGTTAAATCAAGAACACACATGACAAGGATGCTACAACATGCCAGTTCGTGTAGTTCCAACATTGCAAGTCCATGCTACAAGAGCAAGCAGTAACAAGATTGGGAGAGTAGCAAAGGAGCAACTGGACTAATTATAAAGGCATAGAACTACTTGCCTCTATTATCTTATACCAATTTAATATGGATCCACAATTGTCTGCAAAAATATGGTTGCAAACCATCTGAATGCATCTAGACATTAATTACTAATTTTTCACTAGAATAAATCATTTGTTTTCTCTTAGTTAGCTCTTTCAGGGCATGTATCGTCCAAGGAGCAGAAATTGTAAGGGAGGAAATGATAATAGGGAAATAAATTTATGGAAAAGGATAAGGAAGTTTAAACCTATTCATGTCTCCTTAGAAGGAAAGAAGGTATGAGAGAAATATTTCTCTCTGTTTTCTGCAGGGAAATAAAGAGGAAGGAAAATTAAATTTGTAGAATTTATCTTGTGAAAAAAAAAATCAGTTAAACAAAAACAGTCATTTCCCAATTGTTAGGTTGAAATTGGTGGCGTTGCAAAGTAATTTCACCTTTCCCTCCAATTTGGACAAAAGCCAAATTGGTCAAAACTGGGAAAAAGTTTACCCAACTGTTTATTTCCCTCCTTCCGTTTGTCTAAAAAAAGGAAGGAAAAGTAGGTAGGAACTCTTCCCTAGGTTCATTCCATTAGGTATTTCCAACCAAGGAAACACATGTTAAAAGGACACCCTTGAAAAACAGAACTCAGATAATCAGTCCATCGACTACATCTAACCAGATTATAGGCCACAGCAGTCAGCACTAACCTTGAATGGAATATAACTAAGTCCTTGAATCCGTTCATTTTGTTCCTTGAAGCTTATCACTTTGCCAAAACTGTCAACAGTTATCCGGAATGAGCTTTCTGATAGCAAATATGGCAATTTACGTTCATCTGGAAACTCCTTAATGGCCTTTTCCAGTTCCTCATAGCTACTTCCTTGTCCCCATAGTTCATAGAGTCCCTTGACCAGTATACCTGTAAGTTTTCAATATGCAATGTTTGTGACATTAGGAATGCTGGTTGTACTTTGATCAATATTTTTAGAGAGAATTTTCATATACTTGAAATGAAGAAAAAAATTTCTTAGCAGGTGCTCCAACTAGTAAAGTATTACAGATCTAGTGATAACATTGGAATAGAAGATTCGATTGAAACTAACAAACCTTATTTAAGCAGCACTCAAACAGACATGTTAAGTACTTTATCATCATAATTGCATTAGTCCAAAGTGTTCCAAGCTGATAAAAGTTATTGTTTGTCTTTCAGAAAGGGAGTAAGTATATAATAAGGGTACGATCCTCATATTTCAGCCACTATTAACATGTATTTACATGGAACTTAACCACCTTGTTGCATTCGCAATTTACCCCACTAATTCAATTTCAAACTGCAAGATTGTTTTTCCCCACAACAAACTGAGGAAGAACAAGAAATATATTCAATTTTATGCCGCAATAAGAAATTTCACCGTTAACTAGTTCAACTAAGAGAAAAAAGAACTTTTCCAATTCTAACTTCTAAAATCATTGCTCGTTATCAAATAACAGAATACCACATCTCCAATAGATAAAACAATCCTTATACAAATTTCATCTCTATTGTGAAACAAACTGCCTTCTCAGGGATCCAATTATCATTAAACAACATTTTGAACAAATGCACTCGCTTATGAAGCTCTACCTAGAGCCATTGGCGGAACACTTAATCTGATCACAGGTAAAAAACCATCATACAGCCCCAAGGTCCCAGAGCATCACAGCTTCTAGCGGTTTCTATGTGGAGGGGAAAAAACAGCGGAAATAAGATAAAGGCAGGAGCTTTACTTCGGTTAGCGACGTTTCTAGCAATCTCCTCGGAGGGAAAGGAGACGAAGTGGAAGGGGGAGTCCAAATGGTGGTTATCCGGAAGCTTCCATTCCAGCGAGCGCGTCGACGAGGACTCCTCCCCGACGCCCCCTCCGAAGGCTCCAAAGAGTTCGGCCAGAGACTCGACCTCCGGCCTCCGGTAGTCCAACAGCCTGTGGTAGAAGACGCAGAGAAACCACATCCTCCTTCTGCACTCGTCGTCCGTTGTTGCTGTTACTTCGCCTGCGAGGCGACGGCGTGGACGAAACCCTCAAAACTAAACCCTTTCCGGCGGCGAAGACAAATGAGTGTGATTTAAAAGGGTTAAGCTGCCTCGCGCGACATTGTAACAACCGTCCGACGAGACGAAATAATTCATGAAAATTATTTTAGGTTGATTAAAATTATTTTAAAATAATTATAAAAAGTATGAAATTACTACTAAATTACTACAGTAATATTATATTAACTATGATGTAACAGTTATAAAATAATTATTACACCTTATATTTTCACGTAAAAACGTCATATATGCCCGGCGCTCCAGACAAGTGATCTCGTAAACAGCTGTATAAAGGTAAATTAGAAAACTGAGGAAGTCATTATGTAGGTCCTTGTTTATTTATATAAATCATACTTTCCAACTTTGTTTATTTTTATAAATCTATTTTCTATCCTCGTGTTATATAAAGGGTAGTAAATGATTAGTTTATAAGTGAATCAAGTGACTAGAAAATAGAAAAAAAGAAAGACTAAAAAATATTTAGTTATAATAATAAAATAAAATAAAATTTATTTAAATATAAATAATAATATAATGGGGAATAAAATTTAATAACATAAAAAAGTTCATATAGTAAATCTTGTATAATGAAATAATTTTTTTTAATAATTTAGATATCCAATCAATCATAAATTGTTGTAAAAATAAACTTACAATGATTTTTTAATTAAAATAATTGTCGTCATAAAGAAAACTTAATGTGCTTCTCTACTGGCGTAAGAAATCTTGATATGCCACTCTAGTAAATGGCAAACTCAAATTGGTATAAAAAAAATAAAAAAATCTTTAATTTTTAGAACCCTAGTTGATTTAAATAAGTTAATCGATCAATTAACTTAAGATAAAACTAGCTTAATGAAAGATGAAAACTAATTAGAAGCCAACGAATAAAATATTTAATTAAAGTGACAAAATCATCTATCTAATTAAAAGTTACAAACAAAAAAACAAAAACCTTTTTAGCTATCAAAGCAGAAGAAACTAAGAACAATCGATGTTATATATAATGATACATGCACACATTGGTGAACCAATATCCTAAGAAGCCTTTCCTTTCGAAGCAAACCTTGATCTTCGAGTTGTAACAACACTAATCTCGTCTTCAGTACATTTATGAATCTGAAAGGATGATTTTATGCTTCATTGTACACAATGGAACTTAGGATTTGTTTTGTTTATCCCTGACGAAAATGAGACTACTTGGTCCAAGGAAGTGACCCGGGAAATGGAACTGGACCGCAGTAGCTGAACAAGCCTTTTAGCTCAGGGCAACCATCGGGGTAAGGGACAAACCGGTGAAATGGATCTCTGGTTAGTCTCTTCCGGTGAAGTGTACCGAAACAACCATATGGGTCTTCTTGAAACTGAGCCCGAGCAAGAGCTTCACCTTTCTCTGCAGCCTCCTGTGCCCCTGGGGCAGTAGGTGTACCCACATAGAAGAAACTCCCTTCTGGAAATCCTATCGCCGGACGGTGCAGCTGTGCAAATCTCTCTCTCTTGAAATCATAGCTTATGATCTGACACCAAAGTTGAACTGAACAAAATCATTTGTAATCCATGATGAACGATACACATGATAACAAACTGTGAGCAAGAATGTAAGAATTCAGCCGGCAAAAACATTTTGCATGTCAAAACATTCTGATCTAGATAGAAAATATTTTGTCGAACAAACAAGTATGCATATTCAAAATATCAAAAAGCAAGGGGCGATTTACAGTTTAAGCAACAGATGGATCGGGTAACTTCATTTTGTATCTATCTACTTTTAACTCAACTTGGCGTCGACTTTGTTCTTGAATTGGTCTATCACCGAATTTCTCCTAATTCTTTTCCACTGATCATCTTCATCACGACGAGCTAGTTCAATCCCTCTTTGGTGATTTAGTAAGGAAACAATTGTTTTAACACTGCAACCAAAGCACACCCCTACGTTCTATATCCTCATGCCACTGCGAAGGCCACAGTACTAGAATGAGTGGCGACCTTCCCACAAGCTGCAAGAGCCACATTATTCCGCACTGCTTGATGCATAGACTAGAGCCCAAATGCATTCTTCAATTGATTAGCAAAGATCGAGGATTATATTGGTTGGTATGATATGACCCCTCTTGTACGAATTTGATTTGCCAAAATGAAGCTCACTAGAGCTCATAAGAAATTTTGGATAGTGGAGTACTTAAATAAATTTGAGGAACTCCACATACGCAGTGAAGCTAAAGAGGATCCTAGAATTATCCTTATTTACTTCATTGACAGACTTGTCAGAGTCTCCACATTGCATCATAGCTCTCCTACCAAAACCCCATCATCTTATAAGTCATCTTAAACAGAATAAAAAAACGATGAACTTAATTAATTGCAGAACTATCATCCAACAAGCAAAGGCCAACTCACAAAGTCAAAGGATAGAGAGACCTAACCCTAACTAAAAAGAATGTGCAATATTAGAACTATCATAGTAGGCGTCATGTAGCATCAAAATAACCACATAGAGTGTTGTTCGTAGAACTAGAGCACTCCCCTAAACATGAAATCACCTACTCTCCAACTTTGGGAAGTAATGACAACATTGAATCCACAGACGATATCCTAGAAGCTGAAAGAGGTGGGGGAGAAACAATAGAACTGCAAGTATTGAAGTTCATCTTGTGCACACCCACAATGGATGTCACATGAAAACACAAATTTTTTTTTGTACTTATGCAAAGTATGGAAATAGAACATGTAAGATTATTTTAGGTAGTGAAGATAGTGGAAGTTGTATGAACCTAATTTTCTCACAAACCCTTTCTAAAATCCAATCATACTAGAACCTCACTCAAACTCTTACAAAGTAGCACGGGTTAATCAAACTTCCCTTTCTATTACGCAAGATGAGATGAGCCCATACACTAATAAAATTTGGTGATGTCCTCCCCATGAACGTAGCTCATATCATTCTCAGTAGAGCCTGATTTTTTGAGCTCTCTATAACTCACCATGAGAGAGAAAACACCAACATCTTTAAACACAATGGGCAAAATACCAAGTTGTTACCGTCCTAGCCCAAGACCCAGGTTTGCCCAACCTTCATGGTACTTCAAGGTAGTCTCTTCACCTTCTTACACATTTTTAATTTGAAAAAGAAAGGAAAGACATAATTGCCCTAGTAGCTGAGACCTTAAGGTTGTCTTAGATGAGTAGCAAGACATGAGGAATTGCCACCTTTGTGCATGAGTAAACATGCAATAAATTTCATTCCCATATAGCTAACCTCAATCACATTCATTAGAATCACGAATCAAGTCCAAAAATCTTGTATAAGAAATTTTTTAGTAGTTTACTTTAATAGCATCCTTATCTATAGCAAAGAGCATGACACGCACCTAGAAGGAATCCACCTAGTCCTCGAGACACTTCAAACTTAAAAGTTGTTTGTCAACTTGAAGAAGTGCTCCTTACAATCCCAAATTCTCTACATGTGTATTTATTATCTTTGAAATAAAGGGTTCAGGCCAATCCTTTATTGCCTTTGGTGATGTTTGTCGTTAACAAGAAGTTTAATCAATAAAGTCTTTGTGTTGTCATGATTTATTATGCAAAGGAAGATGAAATGAAATAGCATATTATGGCAACTAATTCTATTACAAGATTATTAATTAGCAAACATTGAACTAGCATCAACTCAGTGCACTAGATACATTCTAATACAATCCAAATTTTAAATTGGATTTTAAATTAAGAAATTCAAATTTAGAAAAGGTATGAGCTAACAGTTCAACAAAGGAAATAATGATAGGAAAGTGAAGCTCACAGTAATATTCTGAGGGTAAGAGCCTGTCAGTTCACGAAAACGACAAACGCTAAAAAGAAGGTTCTCAAAGCTATCCCGTGCATGTTCCTCTGTGAGTGCTCTATCCCTGACACTATCTTTGTGTCCTGTAAAGGAAGATTAAAAAAAAAAAACTCAATGGAAAGAGCAAGCATAGTGCTGAAACAAAATGGTAGATCAAAAGACTGAGCCGACAACAATTGATGATGTAATCCTTTGGAAAAGGCCTTGCGAATATCAAAACTATGTAAGTCAAATTGGGCATCTGATATATCCAAAACTTTGAGAATATTTCTTTGCGTGATAATGAATAACTAAAAAGAATATACATGCGTGCTACATCTATCAATTTCCTATTTCATTTCCAATATTAATCATGGAGGAGGTAAAAATATTGTAATATCTAATCACCCAGACAAAAAAAAACAAAGGAGTCATCTAATGTTGAAAGAGCAAACAAAGAACACAATTTGACCATTCAAACTGTAGGATGGATTTAATACTAAGGAACAAAACCTATATCATTAAGATATAATAAAAGTGATATGCAGCCAAAGAAAATAATAACTAGTACAGATATATGCAAAAAAAAATCAATCAGAATACTAAAAAAACATGTATAACATATACATAAAATCAGTATTTACATGATGACAGAGAGAGAAAAGGGGAACAAAGTACTTGGAGAATGCAGCTGGGTTGGGTTCCGTGAATATAAAATCTATAAATTTTCTTTTCTGAATCTAAGACTAAATCAAGAGGTTCACAAGAAATGGAAAAATACTTGTAAATTCCTTAATTTTATTATATCTTACTGTCTTGCAATTAAATAGAAATATCTTCCTCA
The DNA here is from genome assembly GCA_037833815.1 of Zingiber zerumbet. NCBI lineage: Eukaryota > Viridiplantae > Streptophyta > Magnoliopsida > Zingiberales > Zingiberaceae > Zingiber > Zingiber zerumbet. The sequence continues at coordinate 13,162 of JBBMJZ010083526.1, read as the reverse complement.
TACTCGTAACATCTTTCTTTCCAATCCCTGACAAATAGACTTCTAGCAAGAAAGACATGGATGCATCCTTTCCCCTTAAGTTTTATCCCCCATAAATGTATAGGACACCTCAAAAACAGAAAAAAGGCTGAATATCAATTAATAAGGATGGCGCCGTTATGCTAAACCATGTTGCTTAACCATGCAAGTCCCCTCGGGGCGGTGCGATGGTTAAGACATGGGGTGTTGCCACATAAGGTCTTGGGGTCGAAACTCGGCGTGACCGAGCATAACTTCCCCCATGTCTTGGCCATTTGCATTAATGGCTAGTAGTCACCCGTGATTTACCTCCTCCGTGTTAGCCTAGGGACGGGTTGGCGGGGGCGCTGGGAGCGAGCGAATCGCCTTTTGCCACATGTTGCTTAACCATGCAAGATTGACCATTAAAAGGACTTTTCACATCAACCACAAAATCTGAGAGCCTTACTATCAGACTTTAGTACATCTATTTAGCTTGAAGATAACTAAAAACTGAAACTCATAGGCTAACAAAGGATATAAAAGTTGATCGAGACAGAAAGATTCACTACAAAACATACAAAAATAATAGTAAAATATGTCATGATTTTGGTTGAATTAAGTAAAATTTTAGGAAATGATGAAAAGCCCATTTATTAAAATTGGGGAAAGCTAGAGCTGGAAGATATGAGAGATGGTGTGAATCAGCTACAAAATCATTTCAATGTTTCAGAGTGTGCATTTTCAATTAGATGATAAAAGTATAGCTGTAGAATTGATTCTCTCCATGCCTCCAAAATCAATTCCTTGGATAACACATTTGCAATTAAGAAATACAACTAAGACACAACACTTTTTTGCCTTTGCAGGATTCAACAAAACTCTTTCTAATGATTTATCAAAGGATCATATACACATTGTGACATGGCAGTCTTGAAACATACCAGTCATGGTAAATGTAAATAAATAAAAACTCCAAAACCTAGCATTTTAAAATTACAATTCTAGGTTTTCTTTTAGCTTTCACACATGATCATGCACAATGAAGATGATGAATTTTAAGGCAGCCAAAGAGCCTTATAAAAGGAAATTTCACGTGACTTTTACAAGTTCAAAAAGAGTGAAATTCGGGTTGTGCCAATTGAAAATCAGCAACAATACAAATTGAGAAAGAAATGAAAAATGTGTTTGCTCAAACCTAGTTCCTTCTATTGAATATTTATCCTCTTCTTATAGCAGAGAGCAAATGATGAATTTCTATACAAACCCCCGGTGTCAATTGACATGAAAGTATGGAAGAAGGTTGCTTTACAAATAAAGGAATAAGCGATCATACCAAACCAGCCTTTAGACTCTGCAACAAACCAGTAACTTTGTGCTTCACTGCGAGGACCGCCGTCCTTTCGGGTTTCCCCACCACTAAATAGAAGAAGTGCTCCCTCATCCTTCGCTGCACTCTCCACTCCTACTTGGATGTGTGCCAAGAATGTAGCTGCCTGCCCCGGGTTCTTCTGATAGGGTTCTAGGAACCATGAATCCTCATTGTCAAACTTACCGCAGTTGGTGCTCGTGTAAATTGAATGTCCAGCAACCATCACAAGATTGCGAAGATTTGACAATGGGTACGAGTCTGAGCTCCAACCCAAGTCACCACTTCTCCGGAAATCCATCATTTGAAGCTTCCTTTCGTACAAAGAAAGCACTACCAGGATGGCGATACCAAAGGACAAAGAGGTGAGAAAGACTGCAACTGGGTGAAGCTTGTAGAAGTAATAAATACGGTTTGAGATAGAATGTATCATCCTGATGGGAGCGATAAATTTAGAATTCTTAGGCTTACGAAAGCTCTTCCTGGAGTTTCCTGACTCCAAATCGAAGTCACCTCGGGTGTAAGCATGAAAAGCTATGGGATTTCCTGATCCAAATGACTGATTGTTCATAATCGCATTCGGCAAGCAATCAAGAAAGCTTCAATTAACCTCGAAAGACATCTGCCGATCAGGAGAGTATAGAAGAAGCAAAAAAAAAAAAAAATTGATTTTGCTACAAGATTTAGAGCAATATGAAGGGGAACCCAACAGAAATCAAGGTAAAGAAGAAAAAAAAGAGGGATCTCCGACGTTACCTCAAATAAACACAAGAAATAAGCGCGAAAACATTAGACAAACTGAAAACATGTGGAGATCGACGATTGACGCGACTAGAATAACGACGATCCCTCAGACTCGCCGGTCACTGCTACGAGCGATCCCTGTGACGAGGAGGTCGACACCGGCGTCTAAACCGGGATCCAAAATCACGAGAAGATTGAATGGGAATTGGAATCGAGGAATTGACTCGTAGGAAATTCACTGTGATCTTTCCCAGAATTTCAGAAATATTAAAAAATAAAATAAAAATCAAAGGGTTCCCTAATTATCAAAATAAAGTAGCACCTTTCATATACCTCCTAAAATCCTAGGTTTTCACTAAAATATCCCTAGTGAAAATAATCAAGAAAAACAATTTAAAGAAAAATTTAAGATAGACACATAAAATGATCAGATCTATAAAAAGTGAAATGATGGACCATAAATTTATATGTCTATCTTTAAACATTTCCTTAAAATTTTTCCTTATATATATCATTCCTCTATGAAATATTTGACAGTAGGTTCCCCTTTTCAAATAGCTCCTTCCAATTTTTCGAATTGAATTGACAAATCAATAAGGGTCGATTTTAGATGAAGCCGGGAGTATTATCCTTTTATATAATGGTTGTTCAATTTCTAAATCTACTTCTCTATAAATAATTGTGAGGTTAACTGTGTAGGACGTGGTGTCAATATATAATCTTTTGTCAAATCATTCCAATTTGTAGAGTAAGAAACCCTTCTTTACCTTCGAACCTTTCACTTCAGTAACGAGCTAAGCCAAAGTCAAATTTTATGGTATTCAAATGAATCGAAATGGTTATTCAAATTTGGTGATTTCTTTTTTATTAGTTTAAACTTGATTTATTTAATGTCATGGCTGAAAATTTTATAATTTTAAGCTTTTTTTAAATAGATTATTAAGTTTGATAATATAAATTTATTTATTTATTTTAAAACTCTTTTTATTTATTCAACGTATTGATTAGAGTTTTGAATGAAATATATATATATATATATTCAAATTTGCTTTTTTAGTTTAATGAGTTATTCAATTTGTCTATTTAGTTGATTTTATATGTAAACAAACTCTTAGTAAGTTGAACATCAAATTTACTAGTAAACATTTGATTTATTCACAATCCTACACTTCTTCAAGTTCATTCACCAATTTATTTTTTTCCTCACATGCTATCAAGATAGCTTGACGATCGACTAGTTTTTAAAATGTCCATTCCCACCGGCCACTATATCAACTTTCTTAAGTTTATCGTCTCATTAGAGAAAAACTCTTGACATATGTTGTAATTAGGATAGATGTCTAAATAATTTATTTAATATGTATAAAGTCAATTAAATGCATGTTTTAAAAATTTATTAAATTAAATGAATAAATTTAAACAGAAATAACTAATTCTAAACCATATCCCTAAACAAAACTTATCAATCATATTCATTAATATCTCACTTATCAAATTTGTTGATAAATAAAAAGCTCTTGGAATGAATAAATAACCAAATAATATCAAATTCACTAATCTAAATAAATTTTAAAATATAAATATTTTAAGTAATTAGTATATCTCAAATTAAGAGCGCGATAAATATAATTAAGCTTAGAACATTTAAATCAAACTAAACCTCATTAAAAAAAATTAAAGTAAACTTTAACAAGCTAAGTAACTCTACATTCTACAAATGTCAATCAAAACAACTGAATTCACTAAGTTTTTTTTCAAAAAAAAAATTAAGGTGATTTTTAGATATTTGAAAGATTGTACTTTGGCTTTGCCAGGAGATTTTGAGTTATATATCAAACCTAAGAAAAATAACTTGAACCATGATTATGTGATGTATATCATATTAATTAAAATGTATCTTATATAGCTAATGCTGTATTTGATTAAATAATAATCTAATTAAATTAGAGGCTCATTAATCAATCACCAGACAAATATTCATGGAAAAAAATGGAAAAGTTTTTTTGTAAAAAAGAACACCTTATTTTTTTAATTTTAAAATGCCTTTATTTCAGTATTACAATCATAAATTAAAACTAATTCCACACCTTTATATTTTTGAATGTATATATGAGGAGATATTTCTCAAGTGCATGACTTATGCAGAGTCAAAATAGATTAAATAGATTTGTGACATCCGATAAAATTGGAACGAAGATTAGCATGACCCCTGCACAAGAATGACACGCATAAATCGAGAAATTATCTATTTTTCTTTGTTTTTGAAATTGATATTTAAATTACCAAAAAAATAATAACAAAACTGCATATAGCGGCATTGATCAAGGTTGATACACGTTGCAACATTGAAGTGAATTTGATCAACTTAGAATAATTTGGATTATTTTTTTTTTAAAAAAAATAATATAACAATGCTCATAATGATTTTAATCAAATAGAAATAATTTTATTTTAAATTATAATAACTTTAGCCAAATCTGCTATAGCAATATTAGAATAAAGGTGTTTGGGTAAAAACTTAAAAGTGCATCCTAAATTATGCAGATTAAATCGTCAAATAGTAATTTAAAAAAAAATTCAAAAGGTCACTCCACCTAATATTTTATCCTAAAATATTCTTACTTTATTGCTATACCAGCTATAACTATCTACTCTATAAATTACTATAATGTTGTTCAATACTTCTAATACTATTATAGTATTATATCATGTACGACTAGTTGCTATACGTATAACAACTAATATAATATTGTTGTAGTATTATAGAAATTAATACTTAGCAGCTACACAGTAATAGTTGCTATAATTATTTTAAAATATTTTGATCAATTTAAAATAATTTTAATAAAATTTAAATAATTTGATCAAGTTGGTAAGTGTGCTCTATATAGAGAGAGAGTTTGGCATTTAGGATTTAAAATTTTAAAATTTAGTGTAGAGTTTAAAGTGATTTTGACCCACTTAAAACTATTTTAATAAAATTCTGCTATAACATATTGGAATAAAAAAATATTCACAAGATAAAACATCTAATGGAATGTTCATTTTATTGGTGCAATCGACTCCTAGTCAGGATTGAATAAGTTGATCAAACTCAAGTTAGGGTTTTAATTTTTAGTTAATATGTTAATTTGTGAAGAATTCAAGTAGGTCAATATTAACTAGATACTTGACAGTTGAACAATATGTTACTTGATTGAGTAAAAATTAGGTCATGGATAATCGAATATTTGGCGAGATGGAAAGTCTAAGTGGATCACGATTGAACGGACACTTAGTAATCAGAAGTCTAACATGCAGTTGGTACACGAAGAAAGTCCAAGTGGATCACGATTGACGGACATTTGGTGGTTGGAAATCCAACAAAGAGTTGACATGAGTCGTGAAGTATTGGCAGACAATGGCGGAAATAGGAAGTGTAGCCCACCCCGGCTAAAAATGGCCTCTGAATGGATCTCAGGGCTAAAAGTCCTTTCTTTTGATTTGGAAATTTAAAATCAATAGGATGAAAATAGGTAAAATTAACATTAGCAACAACTGGGCCTCGGGCTACAACCTGGGTAAGCTCATGCCTGGCTCCGCCCGTGTTAGCGGGTCAAGGTTAACTGAATGTTAGACAACAAGGAAGTCCTGACAAATTAAGATTGACTGAATATTAGGCAACGAAAAAACCTAACAGGTTATGGTTGACCAGATATTAGGCAACGAGGAAATCCCGACAAGTCAAGATTAACCATATGCTAGGCAATGAGAAGTCTCAGCAGGTCAAGATTGACCGAATGTCGGGGAAAAGAAGTCCTCGTAGGTTGAGATCAACTAGATACCAGGTAAGATAATAATTCTGTTTTGGCAAAGTCGAAACATAAGTATTAATCAATTGATAGAGTGTATTGATCGACTAATAAAGGTATACATATGAGGTCAAGTTTGATTTAAATATTTCATTGTGCACTCAAATGACAAACCCACAATCAAAACAAAACACAATCAAAACAAAGCGATCAAAATTACTTACCCTCCCTACTTCACACGTATCCTAACACTTTTGATTAAAAAAAGAAATGCCCCATTTGATTTTTGGTATTTTCGAGATGAAAAATGAGACATGACTTTGTTATATATATTTTTTAAATAACTTGAGCGTTCTTTTCGACGATAACGAAAAAAAAAACACCGTTTTGATTTTTTACACACATCATAAAGAGCACCTCATCAAAGTTTTCTTAAAAAGTTTCCAATGGAGAAGAAAGAATTTGTGTAAGGCCTATATTTATATTTGAATCAGTTGAACTTTACCAACAACATTATGAAGAGATTTACACCTTGAAGGAAGAAAGCCGATCGAATCGACTGATTTGGTAATGCAATAGAGTTACAACAATTAGATTGTGTAAAAAAAAGCAAGTGAAAGGGGTGTCGGTAATTCAGCCACAGGGAGAACTCCAAAACTTCAGGGGCATATCGAGATCCCACTCTGACAACAATGATGAAACCATGACAAACTCACCGGTCGGATAGGATGGTATCGGTCCATGCAAGCATAAAATCGCGTGTCACATTCGGCAAGTCTGCAAACGATCGATATGTATGTCTTAATTTGGCATTCGAGAAGAGTTGCTAATGTGCCAAGGTAAAACAATAAGAGCGGTGAATACTTCACCTTGCAGGACCTCCAAAGCAACAGAGGGAATATCAATCTGATCCTCGACCAACCTATATACATCTACGAGCTGCAAAAGGAAACCAAGCAAATTTCAGTAAACTAGTGCGGGTGGAAAGAACAAGATTCTACATTCAGAAATATATTATCGACCTCTTGAATGTGAAGCTTGGAATCTTCCGTCAAAGCCATGATCATTTGACGCCGAATCCCTGAATCAATGAGGAACATTCGCGCTCCATCCTTTATGGTTTCCGTGAGATCCAATTTCTTTGCAACTTGCAAGCTCCTCGAACTACGACTGAATAGACATAAAAAAAGAGGGTCAAGAAATAACAAAAATAAACCAAACGATAAACATGTTTAACGGCATATGTTACAGACATGTTGTTATGTTGTAATGCAGGATTGTTGCTCATCTTGGCCACATTTTCCTTTGCAAGAACAATGAGGTTTTCGAGTCTTTTCCACTGGAACACTCCATCTTTAAACAAAACCTACAAAGACATAAAAGCGAGTAAATATATCGTGCAGTATCCTTTAGATTCGAGTTTGTTCTATTCACCAGAAACTACTAGAAGATAATCTTAATTTATCAAACATAACCCACGCTGTATGATAAGTCAATCGTTTAGTTTCATTTTATTTTACTGATTCCCTTATTGTGTGGCAAACTTTGAGCGTGAATATATTAGATAGAAGAACGTTCAGGATCTCATTCCCAAATACTAGTCAACGGTATATCATGTAATATGGGAGCACTTTGCGATGCATATGTGACCGATGTTTAATGAAAGTAGCATTAAAATGTTGACAGTAATGCAGAACATCACAGTCACAAACTGTATAAAATAAGAAAATTACATCTATCCATGTTCACCGTCACTAGCCTAAGCAATCTTTTCATGTTGACATAATTAGTGATGGATCAGTTGAACAAATTTTGTCAGTTTATATGACTAAAACTGCTCTAATCAAATCAATATTGATTTGAATTTTAACAAATTAGACACCAGTTTAGTGTGTATAATCTTATGCGATTAGAATGGGTGTCGAATGCCCTGTTAGTCGCCTCAACCAGATGTTGCTGGGCGAAACTTCCCGTGATTTACCTCCCTTCCGGATAGCGGAGGGCCACCTTGGAGGGGCCGCCAAGATGACGGTTTCACCTTTTGCTGCCAATGTGATCCCTCATTGTACAAGTCTGTATGCAGCCATTTTTCAAAACAATGGCCATTCTTAGTTCAATTATGCTGATCTTATGTTCTAAATGATGCTCGAGATCGATAATTCTCTCAATTTGACACCGAGTAAATTAGACGACGACTAAAATGGTACTGCTTTTATCTGAATCTTTTTGAGTTGGATAGATAGCAAACATAAAGCACATGCATACATAAACATATATGGTATTCAAGCTTAGAAGAAAGAATTCTATGTTGCATAGCAATAAACCTGAATGAGACGTTCACGGAGAGCAGGGTTTGGATCTGTCAAAAGACGCTTTGCTATATATGGATAAGCAACCTAGATACACAGAATTTTCAATTAAGAAAAACACCAATTATGTAAGTAACTGATACATGTATATATAAGATAACAATTACTGAAAATGTTACCAATAATCGAGACATCTCTACAGTTACATATTTGCATACATAAGTTACGAAAAAGTATATGTATAATAAAGAACTCCCCTTTGGCCAAATACTTGCAATATAGCATCTTAATTTACCTCAAGAAATTTGAAATCTGGCTTAAGTGTGAAGCAAATTCCTTCTTGAGTCAAGAGGGAACGAATAACAAGAGAAAATCTCTCTGGAATACGGATTGGATAATTGTACACAAGCTGATTGAACTTCCCTGAAAGAAACATTTATTTTACTGTAAAAAACAACTTTCAAGATTTTATGGATCAATAAAATCTTATTAAACATTATTTTAAAAGTGTCACAATCAAACTTGGTTACAAATACAAGCATAATCTCTACAGTTAGACCTCAGAATATGCACCAATCAAATAAGAGCTTCCAATCATTCGAAGCTAATTCAGTTAAACAGATTCAATGTCTTTTGTTGATTCTCAACAAATTTAATCTGTAAACGCACAACGGTTAACATCCCATTAACTTAATTGAATGTAATACAAATTAAAGATAGGTCATTGAGTCTGAAGAAGATTCCTTAGAATCACCCATCATACTTGGCACTACATTGGCCACAATAGATAACAAATATTGTTCATGAGAAGGGACCCCAAATATGTCATAAATAACACAAGAACATTTGGAAACTTGGTTTTTGTCAATGATGGTAAGTGCTAGTGTTTTTTTTATCTTATGGAAAATAGTTGTGAAACTTTTCTATATGAGATTTGAAGGGAATTGCAAAACCAAAATATGGGTAACATCCCGCAACCATCAGAGGGCATTGGTTGTTTTTTTAAAAAAAAAAATAATTATAAATAAATAATAAAAAAGGAACAAATTAAAGAGAACTCACACATAGTAGATGTTAAAAATTTCTTTGCGCACAAAATGTTTAGTTTTTTTCCACATGCCTTTGCAAATTCACATCAAATTACACAAACTTATTAAGAATATTTTCTCTTTCTACATTCCACATCAGGCTAGGGAAAAGTCCAATGCTTCAACCATCTAAACAGAAGTGCCCATAGTATGGATGAGGTTCCGAAAATATCAAGAGATGTTTGTTTATTATTCCACACCACATCAGTTTCCCTATCACTATATCTAAAATTTAGGATAAATAATTCACTTTATTAAATTTAGACAATCACTTTTCACTACACACTACAACTACCCTAAAATTTCTATTATCTTTATTTTTTTATTATTTTCTTCTCTTTCTTCTATTTTTTTATTATTATATTTACAGAAAGAATGGAAGGAGAGAGATTGAAAAGAAATATTATTTTACTTTTAGGGTAGAGGTTTCATTCCCTAAATTTAGAGAATCACTATTCATCAAATCTAAATTTAGAGAATAGATAGGGTAGCTAATGCAAAGGTTTTTTAACTATCCTATCTAAAATTTAGGGTAAAATCTTTAAATAGGGTAGCTGATATGGATGCTCTTACACAAGATACTTCTAACAACTGAAATCAATGTTGCAAACGCTTCTTCAACTCATAGATGTACAGATTCTCGTGAAATTGTATACTCAATCATGAAACATTGCATGTAAGATTACTTGAAAATGCATTGAAAACCAGAGGAAAATTGCAGACATAAAATTGAGAATAAATACTAATATGAAAAAGCAAAGTTTGAACAAAAACGTAGGCAAGCTGGAATGCAAGGTTTGAACAAAAATGTAGGCAAGAATTTGTACCAGTGACAATTCGAAAATTGAAGTCAGACAATCCTTTGCCAACTGAATTTTGCCAGATAGCCTCTAGGGCTGGAATAATGGGAGAGACATCTGTGTCTTTAGCGAGAAAGCCAAGCCTTGTAAAGTCATTTGCCATCTCAACATAATCTTCATTGACAGCATGGACAACAGCATCGATCAAGATTTGCTTATTTAGCTGAAACCAAATGATGGAGATTCAACAAAAGGAAAATGAGTCGTGTGTCAGAACAAGTCAAAAGGCTAGTTCTAAAACTGTGAAAATTAAGAAACAAGGATATTGAAACATGTCCTATGCTCCAAATTCCAAATAATTAAACATACTTCTCTTGGAATTTCCAACCATTTAGTTCATAAATTAATTATTAGAAGCAGAGAGCTAGAATTGGATAATGCTCACATTCCACAAGGTAGGCATAGATTAAGGTCAGTTACTTTTGTGGTGGAGCAAACTCTATATGGACACCAAAAAAATGATCAACTTTAGCCTTGTGCACTGTCGGTAGATGAAATCTATTCTCTTCTACAACTTTAATGCATGGACTTATTTTCTCAATTATAAAGGCAGCAACCAGAATTCCTCCATTACTTTCTTCAAAATGTATTTTGAGAGGCAAATCTCCAAAAATAATCATTAACTCTTGAAGAAAAATAATCACTTCTCTCCTTTAAGATTGGTCATGGCCACATGCCTCCTTTTACCCCAAATGAAGACTACAAAGTTGAACACTACCACCATTGACTTTATTGCCAGCAAGCCATGTCTATGACTTTTTTGAATTTGAAATAATGGATTACCAAAGAGCACTTAGCTTGTTGTGTATTACCAAACATGAGGATATTGTAGGTCCGGGTCGGCCGACTGGAGAGGGTTGAGTTGCCTAAAACACTAAAACAATAGCTTCTTGATCTTTCAATTCAGGTTAGCAGCAATAGCAAAAATTAACCAATAAGAAATTAAAGAAAAAGACACCGGAGTTTACTTGGTTACAACCTAAGTGGTTATTAATCCAAGGCAAATGAACGCACTGATAATCTCCTTCAATGAAGGCAGAGAAGCCTCTTACACTCGTTAATAGCTCAGACAATTGCTAGGAAATTGAATATAGTAGTTGTTGTTAAATTTCCTACCTCCAGGGGTCTTTTTATAGCTCCTAGAAATTCTATCCGTAGGCTAAAAGTGCCTTCCATAGGGCTGGAAGATGGCTCCAGCGAGACAAAGGATAAAACTTTATCCTTTCCACTAATGGCCAGATTGCCTGGTTGAAGGCGCCTTCCATAGCCATAGAAGTCACCTTCTATTGCTGGTTGAAGGCGCCTTCAGCCATTAAAGGCCCTTATTCCTGAAGGTCGCGGAGGTACCTTCAATTCCTATTGAAGGCGCCTCCAGCAGCTCCATAGCATCACTTTAGCTCTTCCGTTGCTCTGATCGCTTGGGTGATTTCAGCTAATCAAAACAGGGCTCACCCGAACTAAATTTCCGGCGTTCTCCTCGAGTAGTCTTCCTCCCTAGCTTCTCATCCCTCGAACATCGCATCCGTTCTTCTCGTTTACCAGTGTACTCTTCAGTGGCACCTCGTCCCTCGGATGCATCGAGCCCGTCGGCTCTCTCTCGTGCTGTCCTTCTCGCTAGTGGCATCTTCTGCTCGACTTCCTGTGCTCGTAAGCTCCCACACACTTAGACTCAGGGATCAAATCAAAATAGGATCTAACCTAACTTGGTTGATCACACCAAAAATAATCTTGGGGTTCCAATAATTTTTTCCATTTTTGATGTGAGCAACCCAAGTTAAGTTAGGGTAAAATAATCATAAAATAAAGATAATAAAATTACAATACCAAGTAAATAAAGTTGCAATTATGCAATAAAGTGCAAAAAAGATTTTCAAAATTTAAATTTTGAACTACTACCTCGCCCTAGACTTGATCTTCTCTTCTCCCCCTTTGATCACATAAAAAAATGGGGTACACAATAAAATCTAAGGGTAAAAAAAATATAAGTTTTAATAGAAAAAACTTAATTTTCTAAATGAAACTTGCAATTAAAAAAAATTCTAAGTGAAATTTGAAAAAAATTCTAAGTGAAATTTAAAAAAAAATCTAAGTGAAATTTGCAAGTCAAGTAAAAAAAATATTTTAATAAATGTTAAACCATTGACAAATATTTAATTAACTATTACTTATTTATCAGTTTGTCAATTAAATATTCAATTCAGTAATTGACTTTCAGGCTGTGGCGAGATACTAGACCTTCTTGGTTATTGAATCATCAACCACTTCTAGACAAAGCCTCTTAAAAAATTTAAACATTTAATCTACTATTTGAAATCCTAACGAAAATTTTAGTTCAAATATTCTTTAGGAATCCAATATAGGTTCCTTCCTACTGGGTTAATTAAAAATTTTTGGGGTACATAACTTTATGGAACTTTTCTAATTTGACCCTTGTGAAATCTAAGATACCATCTTAGTCTTTTAAAATTCTGAGTTTGAACAATTGAGAGCTAGTAGTTGACTATTAAGTGATTTTTAGTCCTGACCTAAAGCTTATAAAGGAGTATTTCATGGAGGATTTTCCATGTTGAATCTTGACGGGCTTAAGTGGAAGTGCTACTACGATCCAAAAGACAAATCCAAAGCAACTGAAAGCCTTCACAATATGATTAAAGCATGGTTTTGTGTAAACTTGTTTCATTTCATTTCATTTTGATGTTATTTGTATATTGTTTATGTCTTATATTTTTAAGAGATTTTTCTCTCCAAAAAGTATCTAAGACTTAGGTGGCGTTTAGTTTAGGAGTTGGGGAATGAGGGAATAAATTCATTCCCAAACCTTATGTTTGGTTGATGGGAATGAAATCAAAATTTTGAAATGAAACCCAAAAACTTGGGTATAGATGAAACTCATCCCCTCCCTTAGGTTTTGATAGATTAGGAGTGCGAATTAAGTTTTAGACAAAAATACCCTTAATATATTTATTTAATTTTTCTTTCATTTTACTCTCTCCTTATTCTCACT
>JBBMJZ010082790.1:0-23264 GCA_037833815.1 Zingiber zerumbet | reverse complement strand
ATTTTTCAATTTTGTGTTCTTTTGTTTTTCTTTTCGATCTTGTGATTCGATTGTTCTTTATGGTTAAACCTAATGTTACTATGAAATAATTGAATATTGAATTTCTCTGAAAGGCTTTGACTAGGCAGTGGTGGATGATCCCATAACCAAGAAGGTCATGTGCCTCGCCACGTTTGTCCTGGAAGTCAATCTTAGAAATAAATATTTAATCAACTATGTGACATGGGCAGAACTTAGGATCAATAGTGTTAAGTTCCGCTTGTAATCCAAGTCTAACCTTTAAGAACATGTAAGTTAAACTTAGAATCAATAGTGTTAAGTTTCGCTTGCGATTCAAGTTTAACTTCTACAGAACACATGGTAGCTAGAAAAAAGGTTCAGACTTTGTACAAAATTTTTATACAGGGGAACCAGTAGGTATTCCGAGTAGCAACCAACAGTTTGTACACTTCCAAGTTGATCAAAAGGTGTCTATAAGGAAGAAGTAAGAAGTTAGGGTTTCATTTGCTGTAAATCTTGTATGATTTCACATTGTATTAGCTTCTTCTTGTTGTTCTTGTATTTCTGTGTGTGAGTTTGTAAGAGGGTCTCCACCTTTGTATTATTTTCAAGGAGTGTTTTTGATAGTGGATGTGTGAGTGAGGGTTGAATCCTTAAATTAGTCACCTCGTTTGAGGTGAATATCAAATAAATCTTTGGCGTTAGCATTGGAGAAGTTTGCTTCGAGTATTCCACTATAAAAGATCACGCAAAACGAGCTATTCACCCCCCTAGCTCCAAAGTATCTCAAAAGTGGATACCATTTAAATCCAGGTGTTAGCATTGCTTCTAGTTTTTCCACTACAACAAATCATCATCAACGAAGCGATTGGAGCTAATCACCTCCTAGCTCCCGGAGTACCTAACAGAGGAGACGGGCAGACACCAGGGGGATCGAGGCGATTGTAATCTCGAAAAAGATGAGGGAAGCGACTTGACGGGCTATGAGTAGCGGGCTTTTTGGGCGAGCGAGGGCTGAGCTCGGTGGGATAGGACAGTGGAAGCATTTGGGGTCGAGGTGTCGGTGAGTACCATGGGCTCGAGGCCTAGCTGGAGGAGAAAGTGACCACAACTAGCACGGTAAGTAAATCGAATGTTTGTGAATAAATTTATTATTCGGCTTGGTAAGAAATTTTTTATATTCATTTAATATATATAAGATCAATTAGATGAATAAATTTGAATAATTCGTTTAACTAAATAAGTAAGTTTGAGCACATATATGTTTAACTCGTTAATGTTCTTCGTGAACAACGCTCAAGAATAATATTCGTTCATAAATAACAATCGTAAATAATATTCATTTATGAATAATATTTGTGAACAATATTCATGAATAATGTTCATGAACTATATTAGTCAATAAAACTCTTATCAACTAATTAAATAAATAAAGAAACTTTTAAAATAAACAAACAAATTTATATTATTAAATTCAATAACTAATTAAATAAGTTTAAAATATAAAAAGTTCAAACAATTAAATAAGTTCTAATTGAGAGCTTATATCTAAACGAATCAAGCTTAAGTCAAATTTAAGTTCGTAAAAAAGAAATTAAGTCAAGATTAAATAATTATTTTAATGGTTTAATTTATTTTAGCCTTGATTTAATTATCTTATTAAATAAATTTGTATATTATAAAACTTATAATCACTTAACTTGTTTCCAACCCTAGGTGCAATTGGGGTTGAGGATGTGGCGGGTATTTTATAATCTTTATAAAATTCATTATTTTTATTTTTTTAAATAAAAATTATAATATAGCTTTTAATGATAGTTTTAATATTATATTACAGTGTTGAAAAATGGATGACAAAATAAATATTTTATCGAATATAAATTCAAATTAAAAGCTGAAAAAAAATATTAGACGACACACCGACCAATGCTTTGTGACGACGGATGTCAGTGGACTTCACGAGACCAAGGCTTATTTTTTAATTTTTTTTAATAAAAATAACATATTTTTGTCATGTTCATTTACAATGATTCGAAGTATTTAAAATGACGAAGTGACATTGCACCGACCATTTATTAAATTAGTGATGGACTAATTTATGTATTAAATTATGCGGTGATAGAGAAACGGCCACTCCGCACATTATAGAAAATTTTCTCGCACGGAAAAAGCGGCCTACCGTCGTAAAAAATAATTCTAACACCGACAAGTTAAATTACTAGTGTTATTAGAGCATCTTCATTTTATTATGAGTATTATAAAATTCACTCATAAAAAAAAAAAGGGAGAGGATGTTTAAAAATTTGAACACCGTGAACACTCTCTCTTTTAATTTTTTTTATTTTTAAATTATAAAATTTTTAATATTAATTAAAAAAATATTAAAAGATATTAATGAGTGGATGATGAGACCCATAAATAATGAGGGTTAATGTTAAAAGGGATGTGAGTAAAAAAAATATGTTGTTATAATGAGTATATGACAGTGGACCCTATACTTTTTGATGAGGTGGTAGATGTTATAATGAATTGATATTGTGGATGCTCTTAGTCATTAATTATGTAAAGATATATTTAGACACGTCGATCTTAAAATTTTATATATTAATATCATAGATCTTAATTATTACATCATCCAAGGGAATCAACGAAGAATAGCCTAGAAAATAAATAAAAATTCTAGTTAATTTGATGGACTGTCTTGGGATGACTAGTTCGATTCCACAAAATTTTTTTATCCACTATTAAGATAAATCGAAAAACTCATGCGACGGTCAATCCAAAAGTCTAACATCTTTTGACTTCACCTCATTTGGAAGAAAAATTTCTATAAATATACCACAGCTAGGAATCGAACCATGAGTAATTAGATAATAATTTGAATATCCTACCATGACAATATAGCTCTAGGGATAAAAAAATAGCCCGAGAAGAATGGATTAGTGTCCTTTAGTATCTTTATTTATCATAGTAATCAATACAAAATTTATAGTATTAAGTTAATCATCTTTACAATTAATTGATATAAATAATAATAATAATAATAATTATTATTATTATTATTAAAGTGGGTTAATTTAGAGAAGAATAAATTTACTTCTGGAAAAAAAATTAAGAGTATTCCTATTAATTTCCTGAAATATAAAATTTATATATTTCACGTTAAAATTTTTTTTACATTAGTTACTTTCTTAAATTTAAATTTTATAAATAGTATTTCCCTAAATTTTAAAAATAAAATTTATTTTCTAAATATAAAAATATTATTTAATTTAGCAGGGGAAAAAAATAGATTAGATAATGAAAATTAAATATTACACATGGAGATAAAAAATAATAAAAATTAAAATAGAATAAATCATAGGAACATTGATGTATTTTATAGTGAAAAACGGATATTTAAATATATAAAATAGTTTTTCTGTCTTAAATTCCAAATTTTGTGATAGGGAATTTGATTAGAATGCTCTGAGAAATTTTAATTTATTATTTTTTAAACAAATGAATTTAGGATAAGTTACAAATGAATAATAAAAAAAATGTAAACTATTTTTTGATTAAAGTGCCCAAGGAACCATCTGCTCCCTTTTATGACAGTGAAAACGTTCTTAGAAATGTAAATGGAAAATCAGTAGAAAAAAAAATACTATGAATGAGGTTTTAATTTTATATTAAAAATTTTAAGATATTTTGATTGATTTATTTTGATTCATTAATATATGTATGTTATGAATAAATGTATACGAGAGATTTTCTCCTATGTGTGGTCCACAAGAAGTGTAAATTTAGGGCTCCTATTGTATCGAACTAAGTTTACTTGTATCGAAGTATGATCTGTGCATATCAAATTTTAGATCGGTCGGGATAATATTTATCTAAGTAGACAGACCAACCAACATTTTATCACATACTATGTGTTCAATGCAAATAAGGGGATGATGCATCTATAGGGATGATTTCCCTAGTACTCGACAACTCTCTCTCGACTCGAGGACTTGGCAAGAGTATTCGGCTTAGCTTCTGCTCGATAGCACTCGGCGACTCAAACTTGCTGACTTAGTAACTTACTAATCGATCATACAAGACAACTTAATCTCTCAGACAGCAGAGTCTTTTCCTGTTTAACAACTTGAAATTATCAAGTTAAGTTCTGAATCAAACATTAATTTGGAGTAATTTTAATTCAGTAAAAGTAACATAACTTGAGACAAAATGACTTAACAACGAAGCGAAGCTGATGCCTCTTAATTGATGGCGATGGTCCTTACAAAGCGAGTCGTCCACACCGACTTGGCATCAAACTCTGTTCTTATCCTCGCAATTCTTAAAGAAACATGAAACATGCGTAATCACAACTCAACCAAACCACCGGTGATTGGCCGGGTCGTCTAACTCAACCGCATTATTGTAGATTTATCTGGGAATAAAACAATAGAAAACACGTGAAAAAATAATTTTCTTGACGTGACGTCTCAGCAATTAATGACATTCTGCTAGGCAGAGGTTTTGAAAAATTATCAAACAGGCACACCATATTTTTAGTATTTACTTAAACCACACCCTCCTTTTCTAACATATTTTTTATTAAAAAATATTTTTAAAACCTCCTTAGTGCTATTAACGGCCGTAGCTGGTGATCGGCCTGGCTGCAACCTGGCCGCATGGCTAGGTCTGTCACGACCAATGCGACAAACCAATTAGGTTGGTCGTTGTAGCGATCAGCCATGGTAGCTAGCGACGCTGAGCATGATAATTATCAAGATTTATGCGTGCCCTTATGAAAGCTGAGTTTTTTTTTTATAAATTAATTATTAAAACAAACTGCTATTAACTATTCGATGGAAAATTAATTATTTGTTATTATTATTTTTTTTCCCAATTCCTCCACTTCCACGAACGCGCTTCGTGGAGTCCTTGTCACCGGTCTTATCCAATCGCGACCCCCACACTCGATTTCACCGCATGCTACGGCCGGTGACAAATCAGAGTCTTCTTCCATGGCCAAAAAGCAACGGCGGCGACACGTCTAATTGGAGTGGGGCCCACCGAACTGTCGAGATTTATTTAAAATTAGGGGGGGGCGGCGATGGATGCCCCTTGGATCCTATTGGGCCACGTAGCGTCGTTGTTTGTGGGGGCGGAGATGGTTGAAGAATTATTGGCATGACTGCGCCGTCAGTTTTGTCGCCAGCCGGTGTGCGTTGGCAGGGGCGTAGGCTTTTTGTCGGGTTGGGAATTATGAATTAGCGAACCGGTAGGTTCGCTTGTTTTTTCAAAAGATTTAGGCCAAAAAGAGAAGATTTTCAAGCTGGAGGCGGAAGTGATTCGGTTGGGCGAGAAGGAACCAGCATCGTGAGGTTGGCCCGACTGTCCCTTATGCCATTTTAGTGTCGGAGAAAATATCTTACATGGATTTCATATGTTGTGAATTACTAAATTGAGAGGTTAAAATCCTTCTTCTTTAACCTTAATGGATCTTGGTAAATGATATAGACTATCCCATCTGGGGTAGATTAGAAAGGCTTGTCTATGTGATCTCGCCCTAAGCTAATCCAGTCATCTTACCAAGTCATTATTATCTGGGTCACACTTAACTAAGCTATCGGGTTGAGCCGAGTTGATTTAACTCGTTAATCTGTTGAGCTTATTGGAGCTGGTCCGTCTTACGTTAATCTATTTATTCAATTTATTTACTCAATACAATTTTTATTTACGAATATTATATATATTATTTTGCCATAATTATCTATGAACATTATATATATTATTTTTTTATAGTAAAATAAAATAAAGCTTGAATGGAGTGTATAGAAGAGTTAGAACATCCCCAAAAGTTTTAGACAACTACGTTGACAAGCAACCAAAGTCAATGACGCTAAATCTCTACGTCTGAAAATAAAATAAAATAATTGGAGCCGTTCTAGAATTACAAATATTAAGAATTAAGTTACTTTATTGCTTGCATTTGTAAATATTTTTTTTAAAAAATCTTATACTTTCGTTTTTATCTATCTAAGGGAGGTTAATCTGATTATTTTATTTTACCTGTTTTTCTCCCTAAAATATTCTCTTCCTCAACTCCTAATAAGTAAATAATCTATTTTTTTTTTTAAAAATGAAGTGTTAAAAAATTTCTAAAACTATATAATAGATTTCGATACTTAACAATAATACAAGGCAAAAAGTTAATAGTAAAATTACAAAAGCAATGTAATTTATTTATTAAAATGTGAGCTTCTCTTAATTTCTGAAGAATGATTCATCTGTAAACTAATTTTATTTATTTATTTATTTATTATTTACTAATTTAATATACAACAATAATAATAAATTAATTCCTCCCACCTCCTTCTCTTTTTGGTTCGATTAATGATGTCACAGGTACAGACAAAAAAATACAGCTAATTTCGAAGTGGACAGCCACAGACTTTAGACTGAAGCAATTAAACTCGTATTTTTTAAAAAAAAAATATAAGAAACAAATTATATTTATTTATATTTATTAATTTTTTATTTATCTCTCATCTTCCTTTCCTTTACTTTTTCTCTTCCTTTCCTCTCTTTCCATGGAAATCGCCTCAGAATAATACACAAATAGAGAAGACAAAGCTTCTCGATGGCCGCACTCCTTTTCCTCCCCTGGATTATGAAGACAAAGCCTCAATTGCTCGCCTTCTCCTGTCATCTGACTCTATAATTTCCAACTTCATCGTTCTCGGCGTCCTGATCTCGTCCAAGGTCTCGCCTTTCATCGCCGTCGGAGCCAGGTATCGGTCTTTGTATCCTGTCTTGCTGCTGAAGTTTAAGTTCTGTTTTTTTTCCTTGTTTGTTGACGCAGTTCTGCAATTTTTGTTTGTTGATAAGGTAAAATATTGTTTCGACCCAAAGGCGACAGCTTTCTACCATGAGGTCTGATCCATTCGAAGCGTCGGCTTCGGCGGCCGAGTCGAAGCCCCAGAAGAGATTCTCGAATCTGCGGAGCGTTCGGTGGCGAATCGATCTTCGGGTGCTGCCAAGTTCGCCGTTGGCCACTATTGATGATCTACGGCGCGCCGCCGCGGATGCCCGAAGGAGGTGAGATTAGATCCGATAGTAAATGCTAGGTTAAGATTATTGCCTGCAACAATGGGTAATTCATTCTTTTTGTTTCTCTTCTATACGTTCTAATTTAATATACTATTTGCATTCTCAGAGGAAAAGGTGTATTTTTTTTTTTTGTCTTTTGATCATGAAGAATTGATTTTTATTATTTGGTTCTTTGATTGATAATATCTTCAAAGAATTTCGGATCTTGTCATCTGAGTACTGGATTGATAATTTGTCTTTTCTAGAACATAACGATAGTTTATTATTTGGACTATCTTGAATTGTCTATATTCCTTCTTGTTTGTTCATCTTATCAGTTAATAGTTTAGCTGAATGTGTGACGGTGCAATTGATGATTCATGGCAATAATTCTGTATTTGTTTAGCAATCCCTCTTTGATTTTTTCCAAAATCTAACCCTTTTTTTTCTCTCATGTACTCAATTTATTGATGCTGTTGGATCTAGTTCTAGGTTTTAGTTATGTTCAAGTAGCTATAGGAAGATTTGATTGTTGCATTTTAAATTGTAAGTATGCATGTCTATGACTTTAATCTAGCTGTTTTCTTTGCTCACAGATATGTAAATCTGAGACGCCGTCTTATGATAGGACATCATGCCCAAAAAGATGGCAATGCATCTGCTAATTGTATCATCGATAATCCTCTTTCACAAAATCCAGGTATGCCTACGGTTCAGGTTTTCCTAAAAATAACTTAAAAATTTTTGTTGCTAGAAACCTCGGTTAACATGGTTGTAGTAAATTTTGCTATATAGTTAAATATACCAATTGATTTATATAGTTGATTTTTGAATTTCAAATGGAATAGTTTCTATTTGTTAATCTGAAGTTATATGCAACTTGTTGCTTCATATGCTTTCTTTTCTTCACATGTTAGCTTCCAGAGTCATGATGTTATCAGACAATAACCCAACAAGAATGAACTTTTAGTAAGATCTTGTAGATGAATTATCTTCTAAATTTGTGACTATTAATGCATCATCATAATGGTTTCTTGGTCAAAATTGTTGGTTCTTATGCGACTTGATTTTTTAGTCACTATGCTTGCTACTTAATGAATGAAATCAAGAAAGTATATGATCGGTGAAGGCCATGGTTGAGAATCTTCGGTTTGATTCTAATGAACTATTGACTTGTATAACATCTTAATAATTTACTGCATACAGATAGCACATGGGGCCGCTTCTTCAGTTATGCAGAGTTAGGGAAGATGGTTGACCAAGATTTATGCAGGTTGTACCCTGAGCATGGCGACTACTTTCACTCGCCCAATTGCCAGGCTACACTAAGGAAAGTATTGGTATTATGGTGTCTGCAACACCCAGAGTATGGTTATAGACAAGGCAAGTTAATGTTTTTTTTTTGTTTCCTTTCTTTTGGAAAACGTAGGGCAAGAGCAACAAAGCAAGTTTATGCTGTTCTTATGTCAGTTACAGCTTAATATCCGGACATGAAGTCAAATTATTCATTAGTATTTGCCGTTCTAAAAAGTTTATGGAAAATAACTATCACCTATTTTAGGTGGCAATTTATCATGCTTTTGTTCCTTTGGCATGCCATGAATACTGCAGATTGTACCTTTAAATTCTTAATGAGTAGAATTGAACTGAAGTATTTTCTTTTCTGGAATTGCTGAACTACTATGTAAGATTATGAAAAAGAATCAGAAGCTAACTTCGTAGTTGTTCTTTTACTTTCTCAATATTTGTTGTTGCTTCTGCTTTTTTGTTGCAGGAATGCATGAGTTATTGGCTCCCCTCTTATATGTGCTTCATGTTGACTTGGAAAATTTGTCTCGAATAAAAAAACTCAATGAAGATTGCTTTAATGATGAATTCAATGGGATCTCACTGCCAGAAAGTGACTTGCTCTCTAATGACAGGATTCGAAGAGTCAGAAATTGGGACTCTGGTATTGAGGTAGAAAGTAGTCTTCGCAAAAAGGTTGCTGACAATACTTTGGATGCACTAGATCCCGATACAAAAGAAATGCTTTCACTGAGTGATTCTTATGGAGCAGAAGGGGAGTTGGGTGCTATCTTGTCTGAAAGATTTATGGAACATGATGCGTATTGCATGTTTGATAATTTGATGGATGGAGCCCAAGGTGTGGTCGCCATCGCAAGCTTTTACTCAACTGTAGTAGGATCAAACACAACCGTCTCTCGCACCATTGAAGCTTCATTGGCATTATATCATTTGCTATCCATTGTGGATTCGTCCCTCCATAGTCACCTTCTTGAGCTTGGGGTTGAACCACAATACTTTGCTCTCCGATGGTTGCGTGTTCTATTTGGGAGAGAGTTTTGCCTCAATAATCTTCTGATCATTTGGGATGAACTATTCTCTTCTTCAAATGATAGTTGCGTAGAAAATGTTGATGAATGCAGATTTTATATTCTATGCTCCGCTCGAGGGGCATTTATTGCCGCTTTTGCAGTGTCAATGCTTCTTTATCTGAGGTCTTCACTTCTATCTGCAGAAATCACAACATCTTGCTTGCAACGGTTACTGAACTTTCCTGCACATCCTGACATGAAGAAGATCATAGAGAAGGCCAGATCATTGCAGGTGCTTGCCCTTGAATCTACTTCAACTTTGTCTAAAACGTCGCTGTATCTGAGGCCAGATAATTATTGGGAAGAGCAATGGAGGGTGTTGCATAAGGATGAAGAACTTAGTCGAAAAAAGGGCATCTCAAATGCAAGTGGAAGTATAAAGAAGATATTGACCCACAAATTGAGTTTATCTAGAACAAAGTCCGAAGCATCTGCGAATGCCCATGCCAATGCCAAGTTTTCTGTTAGACGAAGACTTTTTGATGACATGCCTAAATCCACTGAAGATGAAAAACATCAGGATATCTCCAATAGTTGCGAGGCTTCTACGATTTCATCTGACACAAACAGCGGGATGTCTTCTCCGGCAATTCTGGCAGACAATTGCATCGCTGAAGAAACACTTTCAAATGGGGATAGCTCTTTGGTTCTTTCTATATCTACTAATCCTCATGAAATGGATAACGACCATGAAAATGAATCGGTGAAAAGCAGTGTGACTTCAAATTCATTTTGCGGCGACAACAGCGAAGAAACAATTTCCACAGAGGAGCCTTGTTATCCGAATAGCGAAGATGGGCAGGCAAATAATATGGATGAGCCTTGCAGCCAAAATCTTAATGAGCACTTGACTCAAGGTTTTGAAGCCAATTCATCCGGTGTTATTGATGCTTCCTCGGAACAAATAGCCGCTGCAAAGGACCGGAAACCATCTCCCGGTAAGTTCAAGTGGCTTTGGAGCTTTGGTAGAGGCGGCCATCCCGAAGGAAATCAAGAGTCACAACACTCTTCCAATTCTGAGCATATCGAAAAGGATAGCTCTGACATGTCGACTTGTGATGAAACCAGTACATACTGTGGGGCAACTAAGAGGCCCGAAGCCAGAGATAAAAAAGTAATAGACAGTTTGCGAAATCTTAGTCAGTCCATGCTCGACAATATTCAGGTAAGATACTCTTACTCCAACTTTCTGAATGAAAAAATCTCTAATTTGAACTAAGACAATGATCGAAATACAGACATTGAATATCTCTCGGTTGTTCTAGGAATATTATCATCACAAAAGCTTGAATTTACCCATGCAGGTGATCGAGACAGTCTTCCAGCAAGACAAAGGCAAACTCGATTCGTTGGATAACTTGTCGAGCAACATTGTTAAAGGTCAGGGAAGAGCTATAGTAGCTTTAAAAGAATTGCGGAAAATTAGTAACTTGCTCCAAGAGATGTAAGAAAATTTTGTAATTAATATCCATTGTAATTACATTCTTCATTCTTCTATGCAAGTTATAGAAGTGTATGTATATTTAGTGTTTCGATTACTTGTAGCACAACTCTTGATGCTCGATCAGCGTATAATAGATTCGAATCTGTTGAAGATTCAAAGTGGTTTACTATGCTTTTGCTATGTTTTTGGGCTCTTGGAGAATCGAATGAAATGCCATAGTATCGCATGGCTCGTACAATGACCATCGGTGAAGCATAATACAAGTCGTAAGAAATGTTTTCATATCGACAATCATATTTACTAAATACAATCACATCACACAAGCTTAACCACAATCTTTATGGCCCAATTATTATTTACTAACTACTAGAATTATAATTGAATGAATACGATGGAAAACATCATATTCTGATAGTTCATAGTGGAGACTTGTCCTTGAGGCTATGGTGCCATGAGAGGATATTCGGATTATCACTTAAGTATTCGTAGTTCGATTTCTAACTATGGTATATTTACATAATTTTTTTTTCAAATAGGATGTGCAACCAAAGAAAGGGGGTGTTGATGTGGCGAGGGGTTGAGGGTGATGATAGCAACCTATTTCATAGCGATATCAGTTTTAGCAAATGACTAAAAGAGTAACTCTATGAAATTTTTGTCAATATAAGATTTTAAAAGGGTCGTACACAATTTTATACTATTTTATAAGAAATTATTTCTGAAACTCAAATCCATAACTAACATCGTTCCCTTATCAAATAACATCTATCAATATTAATTAACAATAATAAATATTAATTAGATGACATTTCAAGAAGCCGTAATCAACATCTTTGTTATTTCATCCGAGTATTTTATTATGGAATCAGTGGAAGGAGAGGGATTGAAAAAATTAAGTAGAAGAAGAGAGATTAAAAAAATATTATTTTATTTTTAGGGTAGAAATTTCATTCCCTAAATTTAGAGAATTACTATTCATCAAATCTAAATTTAAGGAATAGATAGAGTAGCTGATGCAAAAGTTTTTTAGCTACCTATTTTATCTTAAATTTAAAGTAAAATTTTTAGATAGGGTAGCTGATATGAATTTTTATATATTTATATAATTCTTTAAATTCTATAAACGTGCTTAAATATTAATTTGATCCACTACGTTCAGATGAATGACTTTTTTAAAAACGAATTAGTCATTTTTTTCAGGAGCTAAATGTTTTGAGGCTTTCTGTTTATTGACTATGGTCATTTTCTCAAACATTTTGCCGTCTTTACCTCCGCGTATACTATTGTTTCTTCTCTCTCTCTCCCACTCTCTCCCCTGTTCCTACTTCGTTCCTAAATCCCATCAGCAGGCACGGCACCTTTAGATTCCCTTCAAGACGCGATTTCGTCAGCGGCGACGAGAGATCGTGATCGCACGGGGAAAGAATTTGCGGCGTCTTTCGAGTCTTTGAGCCAGAAGGGATAAGTCCCAAGAAATTTCATTTGCTGAGATCGTTTTCTTGGAAGTTTAAAAGGAAGGATTTGAGGGGATGATGCAGTGGCGGATAGAGAGGGGCTGCTCGGTCGGGTCTCCTAGAGGTACGAAGCCACCTCCTTTGCAATCTAAACACGAATGATCGGCGTCCAATGTGCGTTCTTTGATTAAGACTAATTCGATCGGTTTTCTTCTCGTGTTGGACAATGACGAAGTTTTATCGGATTCCTGGATCCCGTGCTTTACTATTGATCAGAAAACGGATCTTTGTGTACGAATTAGGATGGTTTGATTTATTGGAAACTTGGTTCGGATATTTGTGCTCTGAAGTAGTATTTTGGGGCCATCTTGTTCTTACACCGAACTTTTCGTGCTTTTCTTCATTAAATCGTCTTTTGATAAATTCCATTTCCGGAGCGATTGCTCCAGTTTTATGGTCTTTTTAACATACTTGAGAATGTTCTATAATTTTTCTTATTGTCTGAACTGCTACAATGATGTATCGGGATTACGACTTGCAATTATGGAGCATAGCAAAGACAGATTATTGAAATTATTACTTTATATTCACAATTGTTTTTATCGATTGAACATTGCTTTGAGAAACAAGATCCCATTGTTGTTCAGTCCGCTACTCAGATTTTGATCTTTCTTGTATTTTTATATGTATAGGGCTTTAATCAAGAGGATTTAGGGGAAGAAATGAAGACTCCTGAAAAGAAACTGATTTGCTATCAATCTAGGAAGTCTGCCGTCCTTGAGAAGGAGACCTATTCTAAGATGGACTCAGAATCCATAAAGGCATTTTTTCACAGAGTTATTTACAATAAAAGATGCAGAACTAAGCCGAATATGATTTCTAAGCAAAGAAGAATAAGGAGGAAGCAGTTGAGCAGCAAATACCCAAAAACTATGCAGAGAATCACTCATCATATCTCTGGTTCAGACCAAGGTACCTCAAAACTGTCAACAGATGAATCTTTTTGTGCTCATAATAAAGGGAATCTGGAGGTTGCAGCTAACAAGGGAACAATTAAATTATGTAAAAGGAAGAGGCGTAAACGGAAGAGAAAAAATGTAGACCATGATGAAGCCTCTCGGCTCCAAAGAAGGACAAAGTATCTGCTAATTAAAATAAAACTAGAGCAGAATCTTATTGATGCATATTCTGGAGATGGTTGGAATGGCCAGAGGTATGTTGAATGTTGATGATGATTTCTTATGTAAACATACCATTAGATTTTCAGTTCTGTTATTGATTTTTTTTTTTGTCTCACCCCATAGGGCTTTCCTTCATGACATCCCAATTAGACATTTTTTATAAAATAGTCATTGTCTTTCAAATTCTTGTCCTCATGAATAGCATGCCCCATGCAAACTTATGGATGACTCAAGGCGTATTCTACTTTCAACATGTTAGATGCTTATATGAGATAAATAGAACTGTTGAATTCAAGTTGTTTTTTTATTTATTAGGTTCGAACTTCCTGGTATTTAGTTATATAAAAGCAAATTGCAGCTTCAATAGTATTCTATTTAAACCAGCTGAATACTTGTTAACTCCCCCTATCTTTGGAGTAGTAATTATTTTTTGAGCCTTTTGAATCAATAGTGAATCTTCATCTGCTCTTTGCTTATGTTCCATACTCATGCAAAATGCATTCATGTCGAGGATCACGTTCATACTTCATACTTTGGATACCTACAGATGTAGAAACATAGAGGGTCACGGTATGCCATATTCTATAGTCCCCCTAAGCTTACCAATAAGAGTGTAGATTTAGGAATTATTGAGCAACATTTTTTCTCTTAAAATATTTTCTATGAATATCCAAGTCACAGTAACTTAATTCTTCCTTGATTCCATGGTATCGTTTTGCAGTCGAGAAAAAATTAAACCCAAAAAGGAATTGCAAAGAGCTCAGAAGCAGATAGTGAAGTGTAAACTTGGTATTCGTGATGCTATTCGCCAGCTGGATTCACTTAGCTGTGTAGGAAGCATTGCAAATTCTTTGATGCATCCAGATGGATCTGTTTTTCATGAACATGTATGTATTTTGCAAAAGTTGTATCAATTTGTTTTCGTATGTCTCAACAACATAATATACTGGTTACTGAATACATTCCAAGGTATTTTATATTGAAAGATTTGTGTTTTTCCACTAGATCTTCTGTGCAAAATGCAGATCAAGTGAAGCTTTTCGAGATAATGACATTGTTCTTTGTGATGGAACATGCAATTGCGGTTTTCATCAAAAATGTTTGGAGCCTCCTTTAGTAAAAAGTTTGTCTCTATCTCTTATCTTTATAGCTCATGTAATTTGTAAATATATTATCAGCCCATGCAAATAACTCAGACATATAATTTATGGTAGATTGTTACTTAGCACCACTTTTGTCCATATGTTTTCTTGCTTCTTCAGCCAGCTGTTAAATGTTATACTACATTTTCCGCTTGTGAACTTTCTGAATTTGTTTACTATCTAAGCAATCAAATATGATTTACATACTGCATAAACATCCTCCTTATTCAAGTTTGACAACTCAATTACTTCAATCTTCTTCTGCAGCCTAGCTCTAGACTGTGCCCTATTTTGGTCATGAAGTTATATCCTTAAATTTCTTCTCTCCAAGTTAATTTTGTTGATTATTTACAATATCTGTAATAACAAGAGATTTAATTTAACTCTATTATTAGGGTTACAGTCTTGCATTGAGTTCAGTAGAGGTATTAAATCCATGCCAACCCCAAAATGTTGGAACTTACACTGCTTAATGATAATGTCGATTTGCTTGTGAAATCTCAATTTTGTGTTGTCTCATGACGGTCACAGGTTTGAGAGTAAATATGTATATTTGGTAGGAGAAAACAAATTTAACCATCTGGGATCAAAGTTAATACTATAATTTTAAATCATGATTAGTTTAGCATGTCATTGATGTCAATTATTACGGTACTGACATTAGAGAGGGCTTATCAAGGTGTCCTCATTTTCAAGTTGGATTTATCTCACTGTAGGTTAAAGAAATGTGTCAGAATTTGAGATGAGGGTTGGAGTTGTGTAAAAAATTATTTGAGTTATTGGTAATGACAGAAATGTAGGATATAAGCTGAAGACGCTAGTTGTATGGAATTACTAATGTTGATTAATAAACTAAGATTCATTGTGTACTTTAAGAAAATAGAGTTAGGAGATGTTAATGTTCTCTCAAAGGTTTGCGTGCTTGACAATCTTGGATCATGCTTTTGCACTTGTAAAGGCATTACTTATACAGTTGATACTTGATAGTAGTTGAAATCATAGAGGCCTTATATCTCATTTATATCCTGTCTGATACAGGGTCACAATTGACTGGTAGTATTGCTCAAATTCAACACATTTAACTATTTTTTGCACAGGTGCTATGGCCAATTATACTAGTGACATACTGATTTTTATTGATGTAGTCTTTCATGGTATAATTGAGAATATTAATGTGTAATCCTCAAATTCCACATGTTGGGTTTAATTAAAAACAGTTGTAAAAATGGTTGTCCTTGTTTCTTTCAGAAGATATTTTAACTACAACTATGCCACTTGTTGGTTACACGTTGTGACTAGCTCACACGTTTTGCAGCAACTTCTTTTTCATTGTACACCAAGTTTCAATTTGATAGCTTAACTCACTTTACTTGCTTTCAGTTCCTCCAGGAGATCAAGCATGGCTTTGCAAATTCTGTACGTGTAAACTGGAAATTCTAGAAGCTATTAATGCACATCTTGATACCTGCTTCAGTGTGAACAATAGCTGGGAGGTTGGTGCCTGGTAGTAATGATATTTTCAAGTTGTGTTCATGAAAAGCTACTTTAAGAAACTAAGAGAGCAGGGATTATGTTTTGATTCTATACCAGGACATTTTCAAGGAAGCAGCAGCATACTCTGATGCTGAAAATATTTGTCCGAGTCCTGGCCATGAGTGGCCTTCAGATGATTCAGGAGATGAAGACTACAATCCTGACATAAATGAAAATAGTAACAGCAGATCAGGCATTGAAGAAAATGCTTCTGATGATTCTGATTCTCTTAGTAGCCTATTCTGTTCATCTGATAGAGCTATTTCACATTCTGATTTAGAATACTACAGTTGTCACGAAGAACCTTTTTATGCAATGAGAAGCAAGAGCAAGGCTGACCAACTTGATTCCTTGGACAACTTTGATTCTGGTCAAAGCAATGAGTGTGATATTATTGCCCACTATCGTCGGCAGCGGAGAGATGTTGACTACATAAAGCTTCATGATGTGAGTACCATGATTTCCAGTTGCCTATAGTAGTAATCTAGTAGACAATTATTTTGCAACATCTGATTTGGCTAACATTTTTGTTTGTAGAATGACCTAGTAGAATTCTATGTGAAGAACATTTCGTGTGATCTAGCTTTCATTACTGGAACAAGGAAATGAAATGACACTATCATGGGAAAATACTTGTATGCACGATTAATCACACTAATAAACAGATACACCTATCAACTTTTAGATTGAGAACTTCAAGCATCAACATTTTTTTCTTGAATAAAATAATTCTTGCTTCTATTCTGCTATCATCTGATTCATTACTGCATCCTACTAATACAACGGACTTAGGAGTTAATTGCTTTATAAGATGTTATGTTCTATAACCTAACATTCAGAACTAATATGTGTCTTTCACTTGCTTACTGAAATATGCATCTATCTAATGTTCTTTTTCTATAAACTGGAACCATCTTGTCGATGAGGTATACAAATTTCTTGTTTTGATCTTTAGATTGCTTCAGAAATTACATTTGTAGGCAAGAAGTCATGGAATTCATATTGAAAATGTATTTACTGCTTTATAAGTTAAAAGTTTCTTTCAATAATTTGCAATATTTTGGTCCTTTTTTTTCTTTTTACTTTTGCAAATTTACTGATTTTTATTAAACCAAATACATACAGGCATTTCCTGAATGACTATATACTAAACATTTTTCCTTTATTGAATATCTTAGTTACAGGCTTACAGCTTCTAGTGATGATATTTGAAGTCGATACACATTATTAGTCTGCCACTATTTGCAGGAAATGTTTGGGAGGGAACCACCTGAAGATGAGACACAAAGTGAAGACGAAGACTGGGGCCCTAAGATGAGAAAGAGGAGAAGGGTTGACACATCAACTGACATCTGCATGACCAACTCTGTGACTGAGGATATGTGTTCACATCTAGGACAAATAAATAGATTATCAAGCCATAAGAAGAGACAAATTTTCCGAATACCTCCTGAGGCAGTTGAGGTAATCAGCATTGTTTTTTTAAAAAATCTTTTGTTTTGTATTTTGTTCCTTTGCAAGTCTGGATCTTTTTGTTGCAGTTGGAAAGAAATGCTATTATACCAACATAATAATTATTTCTATAAAAACCCCTAAGAATTATTCCTTGTAGGCGTTATTGCCTCAAGTGATGAGATGAACCATGGACTCCAACATTATAGACAATGAGACCTAAAACCAATAAAACAAATAAGGTGCAAATAAATATATATTTTTGTTTTTAAAGGAAGACTTTTCTTAGATATATGTAACTATTCCAACTCTTGTTGCTCCACTGATGAAGATTGGTATTACATGTCCCAAGACAAAAGGTTCTATAGAGAAATATAAGCAAGGTGCTTCTGGTGTTCAACAGCGAAGATGTTTCTTTGGTATAAGATTATCTTATTTTGTATACAGCAATTATGGACCCACTTCATCAATCTATGTGCATCTCATACCCAAGAATTTCAGTTGGTTCATGCACTATTGCATTTATGTGATTCTGTGGTTTCAGCATCATCCTTATCTGACTGCCTTAATCTTCGTCAATCATGAAACAATCATCACTAAGGAGAATGGTGAGATTTTGAGACAAACACAAAACCTTAAAACCTATGTTATGCATTATAATGATGCATTTCTTGTTGCTTCTAACTATAATCACTTTTTTCCTATTATATTGTTATCTTATGTTTGATATGCACTTAAATGACGGTAACCTAAACAATTAGGTGCAGATAATTGTAGGTTGCTTGCTCTTGTCAGGAGCTGATGATTCCCATAATCATTAACCCTATCGTAGGATGAATCATCATGATCAAGCTCTTCAATGTCTTACTCTAATATTGAAGTCTATGCCTCAGATCTGCCAACATGTTGTGTGTGCTTTTCTAATCCCACACAAGCATGACAGGGGGAGCATCTCAGTGAACTAGTTGGAATGATCACTCATGTAGGTGCAATTTGCACATTTTAAGCCCCTATTAATCTTCTTTATGGATTAAAATGACTTGCAATGAGGAAGATAGATGCTAAGGAAGAAAGGAACTAGTGGGGAAACATCTCTGTATACTGGTTTTAGAATGCTCTCTCATGCAGGTGCAACTTGCACACTTCAACCCCCTATTAATATGCTTTAAGGATCAAAGTTTCTTACAATGGAAGGAAGATAGATGACTAAGGAAGAATGGAGCTATATATGACTGTAGAAACATAAATTTGGTAGTCAAGTGGCAATTAGCTTTAAGAGTCCAAGATGCATCAGTCATTGACTGAATTTTCTTGATTCAGGAAAATTAGAGCCCCACTCTGACAATGCAAACACTGCGAAAATTTATCCTTGTTTGACTGTCTTTTTTCCTTCACACTTCTGTTGTTACTTGCTAGTCATCTTACCTTGGCATCAAGGTAACCTCCTGTGTTTTATTAATTTTTTTCCCGTGGTTAAGTACGGAAACTACTCCCTGGTAGACATAGACAATCGATAGTAGGTATAATTTTGACCATACTATCCATGTCAATATTAGGTTCTAATTGTCTACTTGGATTATCCTAGAGCCATGAACTAAAATTGGCAGCTTCAAAATAGTTTGTTGGAGAACGCCATAGTGTAGGACTGACAGGGGATTACAATTTGAGACTTCAAAAAAATTAAAAAAAAAAAAGACAAGAGGAAAGAGCATCAAGAATGTGAAAACTGCTGCTGTGCCTTAGTGTCCATGTATTTCCAATTTATTTTCATCAGTAAATTTATTTCAATTTATGTTCATTGATAAATTTTTAAGATTTGCTCTAGAGTAGACTCTGTTTGCATCATCCATGATTATTTTTCTATTTGCTACAACAGAAACTCCGCTTAGCCTTTTCCGAAAATGAACTTCCTACAAGATCTGTGAAAGAGAGCTTGTCTAAACAATTGGGCATTTCATCTGAAAAGGTACAGTATGTCATTGTCCTTATCATATCTATCTTTTGAAGGGGACAATCAAGTCATGCTATAATAATATATATCTCCAAGAATTGAGCATTGCTCCCAACGGATCCCTTTGAGAATATTTGTATTTCTTCATATCCATAGACTCTAAATTCTGTAAATTTATCTTTGCTCAAACTTTATATGGTATTCAGCCTTTCCTTTTCTAGGATTGTGATGCATGTCTTGGCATGCTATTCAACTTATCTCTTGTTCAAAAAAGAGGAGAAAAGGGGCATGTTTAAGGTCCAGCCAAGTAATTTGGGATGTCACAGCCTGATAATGCGTTGGATTTTTGATTCACTGGCTGATTAAAAGTGGCATCTTTGTTAAAAACTAACTTGGGAAACCACAGTCCCTTACCATGCTCCTTAGATGGGTGTTCCCATGAGCATAATTTTTTTTGTATAGATATATATTGTATTTCTGTGTATTTAAATATTCATGCCTATATATATGTCCCAGGTGGATCCATGTTTGTGGCTTTTGTATATACATATTTGTGCTTCTATGTTTTTAAATGTGTGTAATCTATGGTCCTATGGATCTATGTTTGTGGTTTTGCAAGTGATCATTTGCCACTGTTTACTCTCTTTTCTACTGCAAAAAGAAATTTTCTCTTTGCCAATCCTTTGACCTCGTGTTATAGTTTCATGTCTTAAAAGGTCCGAGCAGAATTATTCCTTTTGATCTAAAATTATCCACACTGTCCATTGTCTCTTCTCACATCAAAACGAACATTGCATGAGGCTTAAGTTTTCTTTCAGAATGCCTCATCTTATTGTGGCACAAGAGCTTGTCACTGTCTTACACTAGATAAAGGTAATTATAGAGTCCTATATTATACTGGTTGCATGTCGTATATGAACTTGAAACTATGTTTTAGGCGAC
Organism: Zingiber zerumbet; assembly: GCA_037833815.1. Lineage (NCBI taxonomy): Eukaryota > Viridiplantae > Streptophyta > Magnoliopsida > Zingiberales > Zingiberaceae > Zingiber > Zingiber zerumbet. The sequence continues at coordinate 2,722 of JBBMJZ010082790.1, read as the reverse complement.
TTAGTATCTTGATTAATCTAACCTAACTTTTTAACTTCCATTTTCAGGTCAGCAAGTGGTTTAAGAATGCAAGATATGCTGCTCTTAAAATGAGAAAGGTCACCTTGCTTTCTTTTTTTCTACATTGCTTTGCTTGTCTCACTGCTACATGGGATGGTTCTTTATTGTTATTTTGGTAATTCTAGAAACTTTTTCTTACACTTTCATATGTATCCCTGTTGAACTTTTATGAAGTGCCCCCTCGGCACAAATGACAAATGCAAAGAACATTATTATGCAAGCTATTGACTGCTTGCACAAATGATAACAACTATATATTCAATCTTTAGGAGATGCTCGTTGGTTAGAGGGTGACAGATTTGCTACAATTTAGCTAATCAAAATATGGATTTCTGACTAAGTTTAGTATAGAAAGACAAACTGTTGGCGTCGAAGGATATTTCACTTGAACGGCTTCCATTGTGAATCCTTATGCTGTATTGGACCTTTCCTTCATATTGTATTGAATAAACTGAAGAGAACCATGTATGATGCCTACTTTTAACGGGAGAGCAAGAGATACAAGGACTAATACCATCAACTACGTCATGTTCTGGTGTTGCTGCAGAATCTGATAAACAATCCTGTTGGGAATGAGTGTTCGTCTGAGTCCATGAATGAGAACTTGTCAAAGGCATTTGGCCTACCAGATCATCGGGTAAGACAATCTTTGCAGGATACAAGCGTAGCCTCACTGCCATTATCTCATGGTTGTGACTGTTTTCATGTCTCTCTTTTGAAGATGATGAAATCATTAGCACAGTCGAGCGGTCAAAAAAGGGCAAGACGAGAGAAGGCAGGCCGCAAGGGTGGAGCTGATCATAAGATTGGCAAGAAGAACATTGAGCATCTGAACTTAACTGAGGTTGAGAGGCTATGCAGATTGCAGGATAAGCTTCAAGAGTTGAAGAAGTCATTGATGTCATACTTGGATGAGAAAGAAATGACCACCAAAACCTGTGTCCTAGAACAGAATGTGATCTATGTTCCAGTCGCTGAAGTAAGGGAGAAATCATGTCATGACCTTGATGGATGTGGTTAACACCTAAATCGTCTTATCGAGAAATCTGCATTTGTATGATTATCAAGATTGTTACATGACTAAATATACGCGGAAATGAAAGATACAGGTCATTGAGAGGTAATGTGGCATCTCTGCTGAAAAGAATTGATTAGGATTAAATCTTACTGAAAGCAACAGACATAGATATCCAAATGATGAGCTTGATCCATGATGAGTTGATCGACATGTATCGTATTTTGCTCAATTTACATAATAATAATCCATGTTTTTCAGTTTATTATAGCCATTTTTTTCCTTTTTCTTTTGTTTATTTTTCCATACTTTTGTTCATTAGTATCTTAAAAGGGGTGATGATAATGAACTTCTCGAGTCCTTGCGTGTTTGACCATTTGATAGGAGCAACTTATAGGGTTAATGTTAAATTCCTTTTAATATTTTTATTTTGTCGTCAAGTATCCTTCTTCATCAATAAATAAGTCAATTAAGTTGTAATTTAGAAATTTAGATGGCAATTTGAAAGGGTAAAAATAGGTATTTTTTATTTTAAATATGGGGGTTTTAACAATAAAAATATAAATCTTGGAGCATTTGTAAATAGGGTCATTTTAAAAAGTTAATGTGTGTTAAGGACGTTTTGAAGATTACTCTTATTTCAAAAGGATTAATTAATTAAATGTATTAGGAACTTTAAAATTTTCAATAAACTATCACAATTTTTATTTTTTAACAAATGTAATACGTACTCTTAATTTTGAAGAAATTTATGGCTTTCTTAACATTTTATATGTTCAATAATGCAAAAAATAAAGTCCCAATGAGTGACGGATTAATTTTCGATGGACACATATTGAACGTAATCAACTTTTGTTATAATAATGTTTGTTGATAACCTCCTGATTCAATGGTTTTTTAGGATGGTAAATGAATTGAATGTTCATGAATAAACGTGGTATTTAGTTTAATAAGAATTTGTCTATGTTTATTCAATAGACACAAAATTAATTAAATGAATAAATTTGAATAACTATAAATTTGAACACATATTTTCATCTTAAATAATTATAATGTTCATGAATAACATTTATTGGAATAAATTGTGATAACACTCATCCCGACCATATAATATGGCCAACTCTTGGTTGGACTAAATGATGATAATACTCATCCCGATCCCGATAGTTTAATATGTCTAATTCTTGATTAGATATAGATAAATAAATTATGAGTGATATTTTTATTCTAACACAATGATTATTTACACGGGGTAAGTTCGTGGATAATGTCCATGTACAGTATAGTCAATATGTTAAATAAATAAAACATAAAACTCACGGCCACGAATGTAGCAGCTTGGACTTGCGCCTAAGATTGCGACCTGCCTGTAAATCACAGCTGAATGTTGAAGAGAACAAATTGTATTATTTTTTGGGAATCAAATCATAGCTAATTAATATTTTTTTAAGAAAAAAACATCAAATAAGTTGTAAGAAGTCACAACTCAACTGAGGGAAAGGGCAATCGGAGGGAGCAACTTACTAGGGAGTAGGGGTATAATCGAAGACCAGATCTCTGGGTCTATAAAAAAGTGGATCAAGGATGATCCATGTTTAATTGCGGTCGGATCGTAATTATGATCCGGTCGTAATTAATTGTGATCCC
>JBBMJZ010082423.1:0-23285 GCA_037833815.1 Zingiber zerumbet | reverse complement strand
TGGCAAATGGTTGATGAAGCAAGTGGAGCAGATGAAAATCTACAACCCCGAAGAAGCTCTAGAGTGAGAGAACTTCATGAAGATGATTTTGAATCCGAAGAAGAAGACGAGGATCACAATAATGATATTGAGTTTGTGTCCGATGAAGAACAAGTTATTGAAAATTATGGAGAAGAAGAAGCAGAATAAATATGAGTTTATGAGATATTATTAGTTGTGTAATTTTGAACTCATTTTGTTAAGACATGATTTATGTTATTTAACAATTATATTTTGCTTAGTGGTTACTGGTTCACAATGCATTGTAATCTTGAATTGAACTATTGCTACTATTTTCCAATGTTCTACTGTTTACTATATGATTATGATAACTTACTGCATGTTCTATTGTTTAACTATTTCTTTTACTCATATTTACTGAGTCTAGTATATTTCCTTTGCACAAAACTATTAGTTTTCTTTTATAGTTTTTCATTTTTTGGTATTGGAAAGTATGTATTTATTTCAGCATACATAGTTAGATCTTTATTGCTATGAAATTGTTTAAGACAACATTTAGATTTGCATATGACATTGTCCACAGTCCACATGAAACAAGGGATACCGAGGAATCCGCCTAGCGGCGCCTAGTCCCCGCCTAGGCGCTAGGCGCTGGTCTATCGCCCGACTAGCGCCTAGCGAATTTTAGAACCTTGCTCGAGATAGAGTTTCCAGGAGCTATATAAAGGCCCCTGGAGTTAGGAAATAATCATTCAACTCTATATTCAGTTTCCTAGAAACTCTTGAGCGTTTTAAGTGTGTAAAAGGCTTCTCCGCCTTCAGAGAAGGAGATCGTTAGTGTGCTCTTTCATTGCCTTAGATTAACAACCTTCTTAGTTGTAACCAAGTTAATTCCTGGTCTTCTCTAATTCCTTTTGTTTTCTTGTTTTATTACTGTTGCTATTGTTGAGTTGAAAGCCCGAGGACAGTATCTTTAATTTTGCAGGCAATTCACCCCCCTCTTATCGGCCTCCGCTGCACCAACACAACTGACTAATAGATAGTACCTTTTTTTTACCTCAGTAAAGGAAATATCCAAAATTGTGTCACTTGGAATAAAGTCTAGGTAATAGCAATTCATGATAGTCCAAATAAAACCACCACACGAAATGAAATAAATCAAATGCACTAGGAAGGTTTATTGTGCTGGTCCAAATCTGTGGCATACAAAGTTATATCATTCAAAGTGAGAAAGTGTACCATCTTATTGCAAATGGAGGATAACAATGCCCATCGAGAATGACAGGTCCACAAGAGAGACCAAGCTAAAGATGCGCAATTTGTGCATGTATTTACATTGTTGCAAAGGTAATTACGCTAACTCCAAGCGCCCCTCACGGCTCTCCCCAAGTTATGTGAAAAGAGGTAAATCACGAAGTCAGCTTATAACCGATTGTCAAGTGACTAGGAGTGGCAGGAGTTTTTCCTATGCATGTATTTACATGTGTGCATGCATGTGAGAGATAGAGATAGAGATAGAGAGAGGAAAGTCAACTGGTTGTTATTGTACTTTCTGAGAGAACCTCTTACATTCTCTAGCTATTGCACTTTGAAATATTCTTAGAAGAAATTTTTTTAAGGCAATTGAGTGGGAAATTTAAATTTCATAAGTGAGCAGAAATGCAAACCAATATGTGAATAACAAAATATTAAATCTTCTTTTGGAAGCTGGAAGACCTTGGTCAGCCATGATTTATTAATGTACAAACATTAAACTCTTGAACTTTGACATAAAGGCAATGAAACTTAAGTAGGCATGCTAAAGATGACCTTGAACTTTTTGTAGGGAGGTAGAGAACCATAGAGTACTTCTCAAAACACTTTCAAAATGAGATATATTTCGGTTTTCTATCCCTCTCAAAATGAGATACACTTCGAATGATTGAGTACACTTACCTCTTCAGGCATGAGAGGACATGAACCATTTCGTTTTTGAGCAAATGAATCAGCAACAAGATCATTAGCAATCACTCCTTGATTTATCAACTGCTTCCTAGTATACTGGATAAGTTCAGTATGAACATCCTGGCCAAAGAGTGTTAAAACGCAGCATGTTAAACAACCAAGAAATTAGCTAAATGGTGAATGATATTTGAAAACAGAAAAACAAAATTTTACTATATCACTATTCCAAACCTGGAAAAGTTCAGTGCAGCCATGGAATGCTAGAACATCCCTCATAAGTCCTGGGTGATAAGATAGATAAGGACTGCCAGTTGCTCGTAGCCTGCAGTTGAATTCAATTTCATATCAACTGTATTTAAATGCACTCAAACACTAACAGCTGGCATTTCAAACTGTAAAATGTTCAGCAAATGACAAATCCACTTCAAAAGTTTTGATGAAGAATAGACATTATCTCATAAGCTCAAACATATTGAAGTTCAGTAGATTCTCATGAACATCAACAAAATTTTATTAAGAATAAATGTTCAACTATTTAATGCATGTCAAGATTTTGCTAAAGTGATACCTCTCTACTATCCTGTTACCAAGTGCCTGAATTTCTGAGCGGAATTGAAGAGCATGGAAAGCAACTCTGCATCTAAGTCTCTGATATTCATCCATGCTTGAGGGAAGGATTGCCTACAGAAAGGAGAATGGACAAGAGGTGAAAATATTCAGGATTTCACATCAACACCAAAATATTGGACTAAAAAGGCAATATCATTTTCGTAGATGACTTAGCTATATACGTATTAAATTGCATTAGTTGCAAGATATAAGAAGTCTTTTCATCAGAGTAATATGCTACAACTAATAACAGTCTGTGATGATCTATGAGAAGCATTCAAAGATTGGAATGGTTGCAAAATCTTCTCAATGAACACTTTAGTACTTCAAAGAACTTACTGTGCATGTGATGTCCTAAGAACTGTCACTATTCACTAGAGCACTGTCACTATTCACTAGATCTAACATAACTTTCATATGCTAGTTCTCAGAGAAGACAATGCTCCTATTTAAGAGACTATATCCAAAGGGCATTTCAAATTTATTTCTACTTATATATATATATATATATATAAAAGAAAATGTTTTAAGTTTAATAGCTTAAATGGACCATTGTATCATACCTGAAGGCATCCTCCATCAGAAATTAATATCCTAATAACCTTAGATTTTTTAAATTTAGGCAACACATCTCTGATATAAAAGTTTGGGGAAGCTGAGGGTTTGGGTGATACTGAAGGAAATTTTGCCTTTTTCCTAGCCTCCTTCAAGTCTGCTGGCAAACTTTTCACAATGACAACATCCTCTGAAAGTGCTGATATGAACTGCTCTTCATCGTAAAGATAAGAAAAACTCTTAAATCTTGGACTGGTATGCAAAAACTGATGATCAGAAGAAGAATGTAAAGCATTAACAATAAGTGTAAACAAAAGCAACTCAGGTAGACCTGATGCCTTTCGATCGGACACTTTGTTGGATCTCTGGAAGGACAAGTGTTGCATTTAAGAGCTTTGCAATAGCAGCAAGGTCACAGATCTGCAAAAATAATATTTTATGAGTAGTGCTAATTGTAAAATACTGGCAGGCTCGATTTGTCAACAAGAAACCAAAACAGCGATGAAGTTAGACTGAATATATGCCCACACAATAATGGAAATATAAAGGTCTCGAAGATTACTAAGCAATGTTCCATGAAAAAGAAATACATCTAATTTTGGAAGCGTGTAGACTTTAGGGGAAAGTCTGACATACCGAAGATCTTATCTTCTCAAATCCACCAAAGATCTTTGCATATATGAAACCATTCTGCTGATTTGGAACTGTAATATAGTAACAACTTGAATAGGGAGAAAATTAACAAAAAACAAAAAAAAAAGACTAGTGAAGTAAAAATGAACCCAAAAATTTTGGATTTAAATGAACACATCCTAGCAAATTTAGAAGGTAGAAGTTTTTCAGTCATACAAGTACCTTATTCCTGTTCAGAGATGCACAAGTACAGCTAGAAGAATGGACGTCAATGAATGTTCTTAGCAATAAAATAGTTACCCCAAGATATATCAATTAAAATTGATGTTTTCCTAACTATTACACTGATGCTTGCTTTGCCTATTTTACCAGCAATTATTAAACAAACACAAAAACATCTACAAAACCTACTGTTTCTGACTTGTGCCTATCAATTAAGTGAAATAGTGATCATCCAATGACAATTTGATATAAAGACACATGAGAAATATGTTGTTATCAAATGAAAACCAAAAGAACATGAATACCATGGGGGTATGAACTTCTCGGCTTGGCATATGAATGCAAGACCTCCAAAGAGGCCACGGGACCCCATAACCTTCGAGGTCGAGGTTTCTGTAAGAATAACAGTACAATTAAACTACTGTAATTGAAAACGCATTGGCAGATCTTAAGGTGGAGAATGAGTTTAAAATTTGGCTACCCAAGAAAAGTCCTCAATTTACATCATTATTAGAAACAACAGCATAAGAAAAGCATGCAGATAAGTACAGATATACAATGACATACATGTCCGAATGGATATGGATAGTCATCTTGTAACTTGTACTGTCTAAATCCCCCAACCGTGTAATTTGCAACAAAGAGATGCACAAGCAAAGAAAATACAGAAAACGTGATCCCCACTAGTGCAGCTAACTTGATCTTGCTCTTGTGTAACATTTTAAATCATGGCTTGCATCATACTGCCAAATGACAACATATTGTCAGAACAAGTGCCAAGGATGATTGAATAGAAGTACTAAATATTTGATGAAAATAGCAAACATAACACAATAACTCTATGCTTATCAAATAAATGTGTTACAATCCTACATGGAATAAGTCTCCATGAGATCGAGATAAGGTCAACGAGATAGGCATGGAACAATCCTTCAAGGGATTACTCTTGGGAGAATAAATCAAATGGCAAGTCATTGAATGAAGAGTCTACAAAAAGGAGAATCCTTGCACATTATTATGACATCAGAGTAATAATACAATTCTCTTGCCCTCCTGTGCTTTCTCTCTCTAGGATGCTTTATTTCTCTCCGACATTGTTCCACCATCTCACCATTGTCCACCATCTCTGTGATGCTTTATTTCTCTCTGACGTTCCAATATCTCACCATTGTCTTCCCTTCACTCTTGGTTCAACAGGTCCAGCTTGTAGAAGAGCACTCGGAGAGACACAATCGCATAAGTTATTCCTTCTTGGATCTCCCCTCTATGGTGCAAATGATAGAGTGGGGGACCATTGCGAGCTTTGAAGAGATCCATGTTGATTTTCACCAATTCATTAGAAACCATTCAAGCAACTCTCAAGATGATAAAAGATGGTAGGACACCTAGCCGTAATCCCCATACAACTGAAGCAATTGGAGAGACAAGATCTCATAAGTTTTCCCTTCTTGGAGCTCTTCTCTATGGTGCAAACGATGCAGAGGATTACCTTTGAAGAGATCCATGTTGATTTTTGCCAATTCATTAGTAATCTACTTAAATGCATCAAGCAAGTGTTGTAGGACGTTGTCGCCCATAGTCAGCTATGGTACAAATTTGTTATAGGTATGTGCAAGAGATCGAGTTCATGATGAGACATATTCAGGTCTAGCTTGGAGTTGGTAGCAAGACCCTCTTTTTACCTCTAAGAGACACCGTTTACAGGGGGAAAGCAATTTAACCAAGAGAAAAGGGAAGAGTCAAGAATAGGCAATGGTACGATAGTGGAACAATGTCGGAGAGAACAACAGCATCAGAGAGAGATAGAGCCCAACACATGAGATGGGAAGAAACTTTATTACTACTTTTGATGCCATTATAGTGTGCAATTGCTCTTCTTTTATGAACTCCTAATTTGACCTACTCTAATGACTTAATTTGTTTATTAACATCTGGTTTGATATATACCTTGAATATTGATCCCTTAAAGCTTGCTTCACATCTATCTTATTAAGTCTATCTATATTCCATGGAGACCTATCCATGTGAGATCGTAACAAATGGCAGTGACAAAATACCTTCCCCAAACCTATGAATATTAGATTATTAAAATGTAGTAGATAAAAAGATTGCGAACTTAGAAAACAAATCAAATGTTACTCAAACAATCACAAAGAAACACGAACAGTTCAGGAAGTTCAATGCATTGATGAGCCTCAGGCTAACTCTCAATAAACACTAAACTCACTTCCCGTGGTAACCATCATACAATGTGAGATCTACATGGACGGAAGCTTCAATAAACAGAAGAAGCAATAGTGATTTCAGCACAGTGAGGTGTTAAAATTCTTCCTTTCTAAAGCATAGTTTAATGCGTTGATGAGCCTCAGGTTAACTCTAAATTAGCACTAAACTCGCTTCCCATGATCGCCATCATACAATGTGAGATCTACACGAACCAGAAACTTCACCGAACAGAAAAATCCATAGTGCTTTCCGCACAGCGTGGAGTTAAGATTCTTCCTTTCATAAAGCATAGTGCGTCCGGATTCTTTATTCTCAACTTATCCGTCTGAGTTCTAATACTGATACACGAAAACGGCGGGCGAAACAAGGGAGAGAAAAAAAAACCAACCAAAAATGACTGGAAACTAGAAAGCAGCCAAAAGATAACCTCGGTGAAGCCTTTATTGTCTCCCAGGAGCTGAGATCTTCGAACAGAACCGGAATCCGCGTCGCCACCGTCCGGGAACAAGAATTGAATCGTCACGGCAGAATTTGCTCCGATCTCCGTCAAATACCGAAGCGAAGGGACAGCGGAGAACCCTAGTGTAGTGACGCCGGGAAGATGATGGAGTGAGTGGTTCGAAGCGAAGATCAGACACGAAGGGGAACATAAATCGTCAATGGAGCTGCTTTTCTTAATTAGGGAATTTTCAAATCACCCTCGACTTTCCAAGATTTTCTAAAACACGCTGAATTCAGTTGAGATCGTCAAAATTCTCCGGATCAAACTATCTGTTTTACCTTTTAAAATCATCCCAAAATATAAATATTTCAACAATAAAATAAATTTTTTAAAGGGTTTTTGCTGTTAATTAATTTTAAAGAACATTCAAATATTCAATAGATATTAGAGGCCGTTGTTCATAATCAACTTTCTTTATTACGTACTTTATTTTTAATTTTGTTATTGCCAAGAACGAGTAACGAGCAATATCATTTTATTTTTCTCCAGTAAAACGTCCTTCAGCTCTCAAAGCTTAGTTTTATACTAGCTTTCGTTAAAATTATTCCAATTATAACAATTTTAAATTATTAAAATAGTTTGATCAAAATGATTTATAATAATTTTACGTGAATAGTATTAATCTTTTTTATAATATTAAGGATATTCGTAGTCCTAAATTTATAAATCTAATTTTATTATGGGACATACTCTATCATATTACTTACCCATCAAAAGTAAAAAAAAAATCTATTTTTATAAATCTCTCCCAATAATCATAAATTAAAAAATAATTTTATATTAGATCCCATTAATTCATACATTATTAACTATATTTTTTATTTACTATCTTTATTTATATACTACCGTAAATATATATTTATAATATACATATTAATTAATTTATTAATAATATATATAGGTTTTACTTAATAATTTTTAGTAAAAAATAGTCATTTCTAACTGTTTTGCACATATAAAAAATTAATTTTTTTAAAAAATATTTGGCTCATTTGATTTTGATGTAAATTTGTATATTTAAAAAAATAAATTAAGTGAGCGTTAGTCACCACATGTGGTCCGCCATTAAATATTTTTTTTTAAAAAAAAATATTATACTAAAATCAGCATCCAAATTTGGATGCTGGAATTCTTACGTTTTAAAAATCCACAAACTTTACAATGCTGATGCTGTTGGTTCATAAAATAAAACTTCAATTAATAGAGTTTTATGATTCTAACAATGCTCCAAGCATGTGCTTTTATTAAAATATCACTTTTTCAAAATATTATTCCATATCATTTTTACTATTCATTTTTTTTATCTAAATGAATCTTATAACAATTTTGGGATGAAAAATCTCGAATATTAATGGTTAGGCGAAGAGTCATTTGTATTTTTAGATTTATTTAATGGTCGGAGATTAATAAAGACTAATTATTTAGATTATAAAAAAATTAATAATTTTAAATTGAAAAAAATGAAAACCTCATTGACTATCCTATACCTAAGGTGATCAACTCAGTTACACGGACAAATACAAATTTTAACCCTAGATATCTAAGAGACAATTTAGATATCCTATCGTGACACCATAAGTCCATAGTCCTAGGGACCAAAAATGATAATCCCAATTAGGAGATAACATCCTTTGGTTGTGCCTCTATTTGGAGGAAAAAATCTTACAAATATATCATAATTAGGGATCGAACCGTAAATATCTATGTGACAACTTAAACATCCTACCGTCGTACCATAGCTCGGGAACATTTTGTTATAATAATAATAATTTTGAGTTGAAGTTACTATAAATAGCGATTATGATAGTTAGCTGCTATAATATATATAAAAGTAAATTTTTATTTAACATAAGTCAATATTAATTAATAATATATCATAACAGCAATTAACTATTAACTACTACCATATATGATCCGTTCAACTCAAATGAACATCGATGAATATAATATTATAGTAATTATGAATCATAATAATCATAATATATAATTGATACAATATATGTACCATGAAATCTTATTAAATTCAAGTTAATACTAATTAGTAATTATGATTTATAATTGATAGAATATAGAGGAATGATAGGTTGCATATCTTATGTTAGACAACTCATGAGGATCATTAGTCTAAATATTATGTCCTAAAATTTAAATCCTAAACATTATGCCTTAAGCTTTAAAAAAAATTACTCTGTGCAGCATATCAAAATATATACACAAGTGTTAATAAATAACATGTTATAGTAATTACTATTCTTCGTAGATGCTTATAATATATGCACAGCTGATTTAATTTTTATCGAAATCAGCTGGCATCTACTAAGAATAGCATATCAAAATATATACACAAGTTTAAACTTGACATTAGTAAAGTGCTTTGAATAGTATAAGTTAGAAATCACACTCAAAATCAAACTTATCTATTGAGATGGCTTAAACAGATAATTTATTGGTAATCTCAAACTGCCAAAGAAGGACAAAGAATTGATAATATCAAACTGTCAAAGATAATTTGAATTGATAATATCAAATTGTTAAAGGATGAAGAATTGATAATCTCAAACTGTCAAAGAAAGGATGATCTGCCAAGTAATAAGCAGATAATTTGAATTGATAATCTCAAACGGTCAAAGAAGAATGAAGAATTGATAATCTCAAAATCAAACTGTCAAAAAAGGATGAACTGCCTAGGATGAATACTGAGCAAAAGTGAAAGACTAAGGAGATACTTGAGATGAAGTGATCTAAACGGCTAGCTTGCAAGAACTTGGAAAATTATTTAATTTTTTTTTATAAAAAAGAATACCCCTATAATTTTTGCCCAATATACTTTAATTATGCATTTCTTAAGCTTTAAGGAATTTCTCCAAATAGGAACCATAATTTGGTGTTTTTATATAACATAATTAAGCTAATTCATAATAGAAATGAACCAAATAAGTGAAAATATGAGAAATATTGCCAGAAAAAAGACAGTTAAAACTCTGCCTCAACAGAAAATATTGGTTTGAGTAACTTTATGTATATCCATCCAATGAGTTGACTAAGAGAAGAACAATCACCGTCGCAGGAACAATATGCAGTGCAAGAGTTAACTGCCCATTATCATTGGGGAAGAATCATAGGAAATCCTTAATCTTTATGCGGACACTTTTGATTCTGATTTTGATTGATGATCATAGTTCTCGACCACCGCAGCTACAGTGACAGCAGCTAATGATAATGCCTGAGCGTGCAACCTGCAAGGTTTAGATATCGCACAGTTTTTAGGAACAAAAAGGCAACAAGAAAAGATGACACAGAATTCCATTATTAACAAACATTTAGGGGTTAGTTAACTTAGACAGATAAATACCAGAATAATGTATGAAGTTATAAACATAATCATCACCCATCACCAATTGTTGACCAATAAGGGTTAAGAAACTTGAAAGGTTTACTAAACCTTCTTGATACAAACTTTAAGATATGTAGCATATGACCTAAAGCATAAGACTTCCAGATGTTTAGCACTTTGTCCCATGCAGACTCCTGCTTCTTTCTTGCAAATGGACACCAAATTAAGTATTTGACACACTTGTCAGATATTTAGGACAAATTTGCAGTGTGCATAAGCAAAATGATGAAGAGTAAATTCTGGATTTTCTAGAAACAAAGTTAACAGGGTTGGATGTTGTAGCCATGACCTATTCCAATTACTTAAAGAAAGTCATGCGTCGAGACGAGTAAGAAAACTGATAAGCCTGAAAGTAGGGAGGCAGAAGTTTGAAGGATAATTCTCTGACAAAATCATGTAAGAATATATAGCAAAATTGCCTTTTCCCCTCTGCTTCAATTGGTTGGTAATTTCTATAAAACTGTTGGCTTGAATTCTAATAAGTATCAAGTTATAAGTTAAGAGTCCCATCCAGAGCTGCAACCTCTATCTATTTTGAACTGGACTATTTCAAGGTAAGTTTTCCATATATTTCATAAATTGTCTCATTATCATGTTAGATACTTTCCTCCATGAGGTACTTTTCCATCTTTAGAATAATACATCCTGAGGATGAAATTGTAGATTACATTTTTCTTTGCATGTGAACACAAAGATAGCAGTAGTCGAAGACAGTAGTAAATTGAAGCATTCTGACTTTTACAACACTTACTTGAACATGTGACTGATATTTATCACATATTCTGGTGTCTTGACCCATAATTGGCATCAATGACTAAAATTTAGATGAAAATAACCAAACTCATGATCTAGCTTGGCTTAAGGAAAACAATGCATATAATTTTATTGGCTTTAAAATTAACACTTCAGAATCCATTCTACAACCTAAAATACCTTACCGAAACTCTCACAACTATATATACTCAAGGTATTTTCATCAAAAAAACCAGCTCCAGAAATATGATTTGACAGAAAACTTTTTAAGAAAAGCCTCGTAAGCACATTTCTCTTTACACTAATCTTCAACTTATTTTACAAAATTTTATTATTCAAGAAAGAGAGAAGATGTTCTCATAAACTTCATTAATTTTCCATATAAGCAAATTAGTTTAATAAATTAATCTGATTTCTAAACGCTTTGCAATCCAGCAGTAGAAGAAAATTTGAGACGGCTAACTAATAATACTCTTTCATTAATTTTGGCAACCCTTAAAACAGATCAAAAGCAGTTTTATATCAAATATCACAATGCAAACATTTCGAGGATGATCATATATATATTTTAACATAACTAAATGGAACTTTTCTACTCATACATCCAGAAGCAAAACTTGCTTGTGATGTAGACCACTATTTTGAGCATAATGCCCTAAGTATTGCAAGAAGCACTACTAAAGAAAATCATTATAATCCTATAAACATGCAAAACCACCACTAGAAACTCAAAGTTGCATGTTAAATATGGATCAACAACTGTGAGCACACATACAGAAGGTTATAGAATAGATAAATCATGAAGACCGTGAAGGATTGGTAGATGAAAAAGAAATGTGTGATAAAGTTTATGATCATCTACTCTTCTAAAATTTGGACTACCAAGGATGAGTTTGAGATCTACTCAACTAGGAGTGTGCTTTAATAAAGCACCACATTGTACCTTATATGTGTTGTACAAGTCTCATTTGCCACATAGATACCTCGACATGTGCATTCAAGCATCATGATACAGCGCACTGCTCATATGTAAAGACCATGGTGCCTTCACTAAATTCAACTATTTACCAAGACACAATGTTATAGGGCAATCTAAAATTAAATGTTTCAATATGAAGCTTCCCATTAGAATCCCAACAGCTTCAAGACTATCTTTCTATTTTCTTTTCTCTTTCTCCATGTTTTGAAAACCTTTTTTGAAAACAAATTTTATCAAAAAATTCTAATAATATCACTAACATGCCCCTGGCTAGTCTCGCAGAAGGGAAGTATAAGTCATATGCTCTTTAACAAGAATCAAAACCAAAAAGGTAAACATTATTTCTTTTCAGCAATTAAACCATAGACTTTATTTAATGTTTGCCCAACCAAAAAAATCCTAATTCTCAAAAAATAAACCCTTGAAACAATAGATTACAATCAGAAGCCGCAATTCCCAGATACTACTCTTTGCGAATAAATAAATTTCAGAATATATATATATAAGCCGAGGGAAGAAGAAGAAGAAGAGATCAGAGATAACAAACCTCGCGTGGATGAGCTTAACGCTGGTTTTCATGTTAGGGCGAGACCAGTTGTAGGCGATGGAGCCCACGATCCCGCTGAGCCAAAGGCAACCTTTTCGCACAAACAAAGCACGATATAAAAAATCATGTCAGATCCAAACCAATCAGATCCCCCTCACACACACACAATCGACAGAAAGAAGGGGAGAGAAGTACCGACTGCTCGAAGCTTGTGCTCCACCACCCATTTCCTCAAAGATTCGAACGAATTCGGACCTTCCGCCATCCTCCTCGGACGATCGCTCCTCCGCTCTGTCTTGGTCTCTTTCGCTTTTCGTCGAAGAGAGTTGGAAACGGCACGCAGGGGCGGTGGCGGAGAAAAGTTGGCAATTTAAAGATGGAAAGGGGGGATGTCCCTTGACAACTTCCACCGTAGCTTTTTGTTCAAGCTAGGGTTGGTCCCTCATTTTTACGAATGCCCGAATATAAGGCGTTTTAAAACATGGGGCCCCTTGAAACCTTCCTAATTTTCAAATTAGAACGCGCTTTATTTTTGGAAATACTGTAAAACTTTTTTTTTTAAAAAAATGAGCTTGAATCAGTAAAAAAATCAAAAATAAAAATGGAAACCAAATGTGTATTTAATTACATAAAAAATATATTTTTTTAACATTTGGGAAATAAATAAATAAATTCTCTTGGGAATTAATTTTAGCCATTTAGATAAAATATTTTTTAAAGCAAAGTAACCTTATTTTTTTAAAAAAAAATAACATCAATTGGATAAGTTGAATAGTGAAGCGTCTTGGTTAATTGAAATAATATAATATCTATTTGAATTTAACTTACATTATTAAAAATAACATGATTAATTTTTTACCTTTTAAAAAATACATATAAAATTAAATAGACAGGATAGTATTTTCTCCTTACAAAAAAAAAATAATTATATCCGACGTAGGAAATTGACAAAGAGGAAAGCTTCTCTAATAGAAAACATGCGACCTATTCCATACATATATTGCCTGCATGAGTACGATGCAATGATGAAACATCATATATATTCATATGAAAGGCAACTGTATTAAGTAAAATATTTTCTATAATTTATCTATTTATATTTTCTTATGGGGCGAATGATTCTTATCGGGCGAATGATACTAAACCATTTGGAATGAGTAATATCACCTTATTACTTCAATGATAAAATATCATATGCCCTCATGGGTTGATGTAATTGATATCTACATGGATATTTAATACAATAAATCTTAAAGTAATTGTTCAGTGAGTGTGAAAAATGACTCGTTGGTTGTCTGACTTCTCTCATATAAAGGACTGCTATGCTATAACAAATGCCCCCTTTGATTTACCTCTCTCAAAATGTGTGGGGTCATCCGAGAAGGGCTGCTAAGATGACAACTTCACTTTTGATACAATGATAAAACATCAGATGCAATGATAAAACATCATATGTTCTCAGGGATTTGGTGCGGCGCTCAGACACCTAAGTTTTAAATTTCAACTATGTATTATAGGATGATTTTCCTTGCATAGGATGACAAACTTAAGGACGTTGGTAACTTTGGACAGACCATCATGAATACTTCCTGATTTACTTTGTGGGCGAAATGTGAAATCAAACCGTCTATTCCAAAATTAATTGAGCTATAAGATCTGAATATCTAGTATAAAAATGATAAAACATCATATGCCCCAGTGCTTAGTGTGGTGAGTAAGAAGCATAGTATATTTCCCAAACAATCATAGTTCAATTCTCACATAGAACGCACCTACGACAATTAAACTACTGATAAAGTTGGGGCATCATGTCAAGAGTTATTATACTTTCTAGATTTACTTTGTGGGTGGAATAGGAAATTGAACCGTTTATCCCAAAATTATTCAAATTATAAGATATACCTGGCATAAAAAAAATGATAAACACTATATATTACCCCCAAGACTATGAATTGTGAAAAATCTCACTTAGGTATATTAAATTTGGGGAGTTTAAACATATTATGATATTAGACCATCAATTATGATCTATATGTGCTTTTTAATTTACCTGATAGTCCATAAAAAAAATTTCTAAAGCCGAACTGATCACTTTCAAGATTAATCAGATATTATTAGCAGTATATCAAACATCATATGGAACGAATTTCTTGACACTCGACTTTTAGATTTAAATAAATTATGTTTTAAATTTAATCAAACCATGCGAGAAAGCAAAACCCAAACCTGTAGATAACCAAATACATATACACGCCCACCAGTGTTGACGCGTGTGTACTAATGTGCCTCATGCAGCCATGCAGTCAAAATGCGACTAAAAAGAGAAGTAAAGCATCTGCTTTTCGAATGTACAGATGGTCTTCGTTTCACTGAAGACTCGGGAAAATAGCTTATAATTTGACGATACATTTTCCCACAAAGAAAATGTGCAGGTTTTTAAGCTTATGGGGGTCTTCCCTTCACTAAGAGTTTAAAAACAGATCGTTTCAATCATGCCATTTCTAGTCATTCATCTTATCCATGAGAATAGGCATGTCCGCGATGTTTATAAACGATGGATGCAGTCCAAACAGAACTACTTCGAAGCCTTGCGACCAAGGGCCAGCCAATCATAGTTTATGGAGAGACTTGAGGAAGTCGACTATTTGTATCTCCCGAAATGAAATATCGATCAGTGTCTAGAAATGGCAGATTTGCATCACATCAGGGATAGCATGCAAGCTGGAGGTATTGTTTGGTTGTATCCAGCTTGCACTGATAACCTCTCGGGGCCATTCGGCAACAGCAAGTAGTTCATCGGAGAGTTGGAATCTGATGCACCATTTGGCTGAGGGTAAGGGCACCCAGCAATGAATTCCCTACCAACAGGTGAAAACAGATGTGTCGATACACCATCAGGCTCCCATGGATGGAGACCGATATTTTGAATTGCCCCGGCATTGAAAGAAACGGTCGAAGATATCAAGAAAGGCCATGCCTGTTCTCCTGAATTGAGACCCCTCCAGTTTGCTGGCTGTGGCATGTTTGTTCCGTGCACATTTTGAGAATTTTGACGCTGGTAGACTTCAGAAAAATTGGCAAGGGTTCTAGGGTGTGGTGGAACAATGGGGGGAACAGAGGAACTGGTAGCTCCAGCTCTCGAGCCATTTCTGCAAGAAAACAGAAACAGAAACGTTAGAATCATCACGCAGTGATTGTACATCAAGCAAAGTTGAACTATGTGGAGGGCATGAATAATAACCGAGTAAAGTTAAACACGCGAACATATTAATCAGGGATTATTTGAATGAATGCACAAGTTGGCACATCATAAATAGATAAATGAACATAACTCACCTGTGGCTGAAAACAAATGGATGGAACACAGAATCAGCACTAGGAAAACCATCTGTTTCAGACCTTGAAAAGTGAGATGCTAGATCAGCACTGTTAATGTGGGCATTAGGAGGGTAATATGGATGATGGTGATGTCCCCAAGCATGATTTCGCGAATTATTTAGTGCCGCAATTCGAGTGTGAATATCTCTTGGTCTCGAGAAATAACTCCATTGCTGGTGATATCCAAGACCATCAGGCTGTAAATCAAATGAATGATTGGGAGGAGGATGGAGCCATTGCGTGTGAGCTATGAAAGGGCAGGGATGAGTTGATGACATTGTAGCCTGGTGCTCAGTCATAATAGCATGATATCCAAAAAGATCACGAACTGTGAAAACAAAATTATGCTTGATTATTCCAATTTAGTTCACATTGCGTCTATTTAATATTTTCAAAGCATCAACTTACAAGCAACAGCTGAAGAAGATTCACCTTCCCTAGAAAATAGAAAAGATAAGTTAGGTCACTAATGTACTATAAAGATTGTGGCTTTTAGCAAGGGATATGGTCACCACCAACAATAAGGGAGTGCGTTAGAAAAGAATTATGCGAACTGTGCTCCATTTATGAACAAAAGTTCAATAATTAACTAACCCAATGCAATTCCCGTGCAACATGAGTTTACAAAAAACACACAAGAGAATGTCATTCAAACATGCAGTTAGATTTACAGTATTATGTATATCTACCTCAAGGTTTGCTTCTAGCAAGTTTCCGATAATCGTTTGACACCCAAATTCATCAGAAAGGAAACAGACAATAAATGCAACTTTTGTTTCTTACGAGGCAGAAAGGAAGAACACAATTTATAAATTTATAAATTGAGATGTTTCATAATTTGAACAAGAAGCTCTGTATCTCACACAAGATTTGATAATCAAATTCTAAGAACCATGACATGTGAAATAAATGGAATGATCAAAGCTTATAATCTTTGATCAATCATATTTCTGCTTCATTGGTTTTGATTTTCCCTAAAAAGGGGGATGGTTATAAAATAAGCAAATTGTAGCTTTGAAAAACAATAAAATTTCTAACGTATAGAGCAAATTTTTTAACTATAAACATATTGTACGTTATGAATATACTATAAGCATTCTATTGGCAGCAAAAGATAAAACTGTCACCTCGACAACCCCTCCAGGGTGGCCCCCCACTATCTAGTTACCAGCTAAATCACGATGGCTGGCTTCGTCCAACAATAGCAGCGCATGCAAAAAGGGATTGAAGCAACGGGCATTTCGCACCCCCGGAATCGACCCAGGCAGCAACACCCTTGCATGAACCAACTACATCATCTCATGGAGTATACTATAAGCATTCTAGTGTGTAAAGCAAATTGTAGGTTTGAAAAATAATTAAAATTTTAATATAAATCATATAGTAATAATTTTAAAATAAAATAAAAATACTAATAATTTAATCACATATAAAAATAAGAATCAAGACTAAATATACAATTTATAAGTAACTCTTAAATTCAATTAAAAATAATTATTTAAAATATATTTTTTATATCATCATTGTTTTGCTTAAGCAAGAGTACTTCTAAGTACACTTTTACTGAACACTATAAGTTGCAAGGGTATTTCTCAGGTCAAACTGAGTGCATGTCCAATTCTCCAACAAGGCCGAACAGGTGTTCGGTTCTTTGGTCAGGCCAAAATATGATCCTTAAAATTTATAAATTTTGGTTGTGATATCATATAGGTCCTTTCCTCCAAAACTTAGTTAACCTCATTAGATCTAATGTTGTGGTGGGAATGGGGGGCTGCTTCCAAGCTTACCATAGTTTTCAATCTCCAACTCTTCATTTTCAACATAAAAAACAAAAAACAATGGCATTTATTTCTGAAAAATAAGGTTGGTTACGAATCTTGTCAAAGCACAAATAGTAAAAAGTGGTTGCCATTATACAATATAGAAAGATCACATGTAATGTCAAACTTACTCAAACAGTGATTGAATTCTTGCCAAGCCACTGAAAGGGCACCAATGACCTCCATCTGACTGTAGAAACAAATAGAAAAGTGTGATGAGAAAAAAACATTCAACTGAAACAAAAGATCTGACAAATAATAAGAGGAGACAACTAGAGAAATGGAATCATAGAAACCATTATACTCAAGAAGTCATGCATAGTCAGGTATAAATTTTTTTTTCTTAGTGAGATTTATAAATGCTCAATATCTAAATTGGATGGGTTATTGAAAGTTTAAACAAATACAAATATGCATAATGAGGAGTAATAATTCATCATTATCAACATACAGGTTCAGTGTAACTATGATTGTGAAGGTCTTCATTGTGCATCCACTCATCGACAACAAGATCTGGAGTTGGATGGCAGCCATTTGAGTAGAGCCAATTTCCTCCCTCTTCAACTTTTCGACAATTCGGGCATTGCATCACTCCTTTAGCATTAAAGGCAGAACCAATGCAATCTGAAACAAATAATTTGGCAATGACAATTAGTAAGTCCGCTAAAGTTCTAGCTGGAAAAGCCAATTTATCATGGCGATCCTGTGAAGGTGCATTAACTAAAAAAGGGATTGTTCGCCACATTACTCGGCAAAAGAACAGTACCAATTTGGCTGTTTTGAATTATTTTATTGATCATCATATTTAGCATAAGAATAATTGTTTGAAAAAGAACATTAGATCATTCACCTGTGAGTATAAGTTAACTTCGTCTTTAGTTTAACTTTAAACAGCATGTAATGATAGAAACTAAGCACACTAAACAGGTTGACGTTATGAAGAGCTAAGGTAGCTGACCTTTAAACTCTGAAACTCAGAAAATATTGTAGTCAAAAAGGTATGTTCCGAAGAGTGTGAACATCAGGAATTCAGAGTTGAATGATCAATGGTGGATGTCAACCAAAACTTAAGAAATTCCAATCGTAGTTAATAAAACCATAGGGTTGGCGATCTGTATTGTCATGATAGGTGTAGACATCTGAATCAGAACTTAAAGGGATAGTGACAATTAAATTAAATGTGATTCTACATTTTTATATTATGAGAAAAAAAAAGAAAGAAACCTCATTAAAGATCAAATAGCACTCATCAAAATTAAATCCAACAAATTAAATAAACCCAACCGAAGGGGAGCCTTGGCGCAACGGTAAAGTTGTTGCTTTGTAACCAAAAGGTCACGGGTTTGAATCCTGGAAACAACCTCTTGCAAAAAAGTAGGGTAAGGCTGCGTACAATGGATTCTTCCCCGGGACCCCGCATAGCGGGAGCTTCGTGCACCAAACTGCCCTTTTGAAATTAAATAAACCCAACTCATCAAAAAGTAAGCCAGCCTATCACATAAATAAATAAATATGAATGTTATAAAAGATACAAATGCAGAGGCTAGGAAGGATGAAGTTTGAAGTAGAAAAAAAAATGTTGGTCCAAAGAATCAATGGTGAGTGTTCCATTGCTAAAGATAGTCAATGTGAAATGTACTATTGTCATTTCATTTTTTAATTGAAAGATAATATTTTGAAATTTTTTTATAAGTGAAATATGAACCATATTTTATCGTTGTGAATCAAGATCAACATGCTCCATTAATCATGTTGCAATACAAAATAGAATTGCCTTATTGTAGATATCATATAGAATATTAGAATGTAAAAATTATTCCAAGGTAGAAAACTGTTTAAATTATATTACAATTTGTAATTGAATTTAAGATTTGATAGGATTTGCAATTCCACAATAGGAACCATTATTTGACAACCTTTTATCACACCAGTTTGTGTCTCTTTACAAACTGTGAAAAAGGAAGGGAGAACAGTCATAAGGTGAAAGTTAAAAGAAACCTTGGAGAGAATAAGATTGTAGTTATTGAGCTCTAATTGGGAAATGAAAATCTGGAAGTTTGATATGGTGAGCCATGGTTTGGAAATGACCAAAAACAACAAGTTTATGAAGAGAAAATGTAACATTTAATCATCAGCATGTTAAAGTCATCATAAATAAACAAAGGCCCAACACACACTCAAGTTTTAGCAGTTGCACCAACACCTGTCTGCTCTTTTGGAATAGCTTAACAAGATATTTAACAGAATATATCATCATCAAAGATACTAGGAGATAGGCAAAGTGAAGAGTGAATATAGTGCTGACAAGAACATTTTTTAGTGCAACAAATATAAAATTATAATTGTTTGTATGTATCAGATTGCTATTTTTTGGAAAATAACAAAAATGAGAACTACAATTCTACTATCACAAAGTGAGGATACAGAAGACTCCAGTCAAAAGAATTATATTATCACAGTCTTATGATTTTTGAAAATTTCTAAAAATCATGGCACTAAAGAATTCTATAACATAAATAATATATAGTATCAAATATGGTATCCTTTAATTCCAAACATAAGAAATGGAGTTTCAATTCTCATTTCCTCAAGCAAAAACAAATATAAAAGCTGGAACTCAGAAAATTAAGAATTATTTACTAACACAGAGTTGGAATTCTTTTGTAGCAGTAAATTAAATCAATGAAAACTCAACATGTGCAACCTAGTCTGCACTTTACAATATGGATGCCCAGCTTATTTGCTTTTGAAGGGCAATAAAACAGAGAAATTGGATATAACTTGGAGGTAAATGCAGTAAAAAAAATCCTATTATAATGTCCTTAAAGTGTGAGGGCCCTCCCATGAAAAAAAGGTGCCCGATCATAAATTATGAGAGAGAGGTGGTTGCAAAAAGTAGAATTATGGTCCCCCGTGAAGCCCTCTCCATAGAACCGAACCCACAATAATGCAAGTACAACCTCTTGTGCTTTCTGACATGACCATCCTCATCCGCCTCTTAGACACTGGACCAGGAGTCGTTCCTCCCCGCAAGATTGCTACCGCACTCCTTTTTCCAGTTTCACCCTCAGCTCCTCCAATCATCCATTTTGAGCAATCAAGAAACCCAACTCTCACCAGGCTTGGTTTCAGCGAGAGAACACATCCCTTCCAGCGGATGCAGCTAATCTTGCTTTGCCATCTCGACCCTCTCCTTCCTCCTCACCGCTGGCACAGCCTCCTCAAGAAGCATTGATAGTAGTAGAGCAACCAAATTCCAGGACTTATTGATGAGGTAAACAACCCAGGCACTAGCACAGTAAGTGCAGTTGCTTTTTTCTGATTGTACCTAGTAAGAATATTTAGAACATTTTTATTGGATATCTTAGCATCATAATCTCAAAGTCTTTTACTATGATCATCTTACTTCAACTGGCATGTTCAATGCACAGACTCACCTTATTGATCATTTCATTGTATATCTTGCTTGGTCAAAGGATGGAGCAGTCTAACCTTGGATATCTTTTTCTTATTTATCTGCCAGAATTATCTCCAATATCCATTTGCATTATATCATACAATCTTCTATGATTAGCACCACATGCCCATCTGAACGCCATTTCAGTAGATATTGAGGGGTTTTGCTTCACATTTCTTTGATATTTTTGTTCACAGAGTTCATCTGATCTAAACAACTTATTACTATTCCTGCTGGTTAGAATATCATATAGCATTCAGATGCCGCTATCACTTATTTAGCTATCTTTCAATAGATTCAAGATTTACAAACTAACTTTTTTGAATCTCCCCTAGCTCTTTTACTGTTTATGTTGTTTAACTTTGTCCCTTTTATATCTTGTCTAATAAATCAAAATTCAAAGCATGACTCTTACTTCTAAAGAGAATAATCAAAGCTTGTTATTGAATTACCAAAGTGCACGCATTTTTTTTTTCTCCTGGTGGAATATAGTTTATATCATTTTTTTACCTGTTGGTCAAGATTGATTGAAGCGGTATATTAATTGTAGTACTTTTGAATATACGGTGCAACATGATTCTTTTTTGGTTTAAATTTTTTTCCTATTGTAACTTGAGAACATGAATCTTAAGAAATAAGTAAAATCTCAATTGTGGCATTAGTCTGTCAAAGAGAGAACAGGGCAGTGGTAGTGGTCAAGTGAAGCTAAAAACCTGTTGGAATATGATCTTCTAATAGAAAAATAGCATACCAAACTATGGAGAGAGTTTTCTCTGGAACAAATCGTGCCCACTTTAACAGTGAGGTGTTACCGGAAACTAAGGAAGAAGTATATATGTTCCTTTGAAATTTTTTTGTGACTTCCCTCTCTTTCCTTCCTTTTCCTCTCCCTTACTCCTAATTCCAGAGAATGAACAAACTTAGTGTAAAGAATCAGCAGGAATTCTCACAAACGCAAGCAGCACATGTAGGATGGAAGTACTTGTACTTGTCTCTAATTCATAATAATTTTGCCAGATTTGCCAGAATCAAAAAATATACATCATAAGAAAAGAGGGGAAAATACAGAAGTAATTACTTCTCTTTAGAAATTGTATTGCAAACCAAAAATTAACCTTAAGTAGACCACCTAAAAGGCATCTTTCCATCATAAGAAAAGAGGGGAAAATACAGAAGTAATTACTTCTCTTTAGAAATTTTGTCTTGCAAACCAAAAATTATCCTAAATAGACCACCAAAAAGGCATCTTTCCATCAAATCTCACTGCCTACCGCGTAGAAACACCAGATACCAACGGGGAAAAAACATATATAAGGAGCAGAAACAAAGAAAAAATGAAAGAAGAAAATCATCCAGAGAAGCTAACCTAGATGGAATTCGTGCCCGCATTGCAGCCGAGCAGTGGCTCGGCCCCCTCTGCTCGTCACGGCGTCAAGGCAGATCGAGCAGGCAACGTCGTGCACGACCTCCTCGCCTTCTTTTCCTTCCTTAACCAGCTCCTCGAGTCCCATCCCCTCGAGCAACGAAGGACGACGAGAGGAGCAGCGTCCACCGTAATCCAAATCCACAAACTCCTTCCTTGCGCCTGCGCCCTAGATTTCCACCTCGACGAAATGCCCGATCTCCTCCCCTACACTCTCCTTTGCTACAAAAGCGAGATTCAGAACGCATCGGTTTATTATCGTGGCCTGAACAGCCCGCATACGGTGCTTCATGCGCCAGCATACGACTAAACCGTTCGTTTCTGTCCACGTCATCATTTGTGCCCAGAAGGACGGCGATCGTTGAGGGATCTTAGGATAGAATAGGCGGATCCATAATTCGGGTTTCGGATCCGCTTCGTCTAGCATCCTTGCAATCCGTGTTGAATCTAGTTGTGGCTGTCCAACGTGAGCAACGTTGGTGTTAAGTTCAACAACAACTCATTAAAGAAGGTAGAAATTTATATAATTTTTTTTGGAAAAAAATCAAAATGATACCTCAAAGTAATAGAAATGTCATATTAACGTCTTAAAAAAAATATGTTCACGATTTTTATTCCCAAAATACTCGTACATTCTACCTTCCACTCTAAGGTTATATTTGGTAGGGTATAATCTATTTTGTAATATAATTCAAATTACAAGATTGATTATTTGGTTTGGTTTTATTTTTAACTTGTAATGTAATGTAATCTGGATTACAAAATATAATGAAGTTTTGTAATCTGGATTACAAAACAAACACATTGTAATCCGATTACATTACGAGGTCATCGTTTAACAAA
>JBBMJZ010082333.1:0-23288 GCA_037833815.1 Zingiber zerumbet | reverse complement strand
CAATCCAAGTCTAACTTCTAAGAATAGATAAGTTGAACTTGGATTAATAATGTTAAGTTTTGTTTGCAATCCAAGTTTAACTTCTAAAGAACACATAGGTTGTTAGGAAAAGTTCTGTGCTTGTACAAATTTTTGCACAGGGGAGCCAGAACGGTATTTCGAGTAGAACCCAACAGCCCGATCATGCCAGACCAGCATCAAGCCACTTAAGCTCCTATCAGACGTCTTAACAACAGATGTGTCTGATGACGAATGGATTAATCCATTCCATGCGGAAGGGGGTGGGTATGACTCTTCAACTTCCTTTTACTCTGTTGAACTAGATACTTTTGATGAGCAGATGTTAGCCCATGTAAACTTGGAGGAAGGTTTGGAAATGGATTATCCTGCTCAAAAAGAAAATGAAGGCATCTTTGCGTCATCATCAGCAATTTCAAGGTATAATCCACCGGAAGACACCATGATGTATGCACCAGCAACGGAGCAGCCATTTCCTCAAAATCCATACCAAAATCCGGGATTCATTGGAGCAAAAATTGGGAAGATAAAGAGGGCATATAGTGAACCATGGACCCTCCTGTCTGCTCAGCAATAGACTGGTGCGTTTTTAGTACTTCCTGATAATATTGGATTAATATTGGATTATATAATGATGTTATATCCAGGTGGAAGTCAATAATCACAAATGTGGTTGATTTAAAAATTTGGTCGGACAAGAGGACTAAAGTGCAATATATTGAAAACCTCTTGGGAGAAATTGAAAAGAAGACATTCATTCAATTTTTAAATAAAGAGGATGATGTACCCCGACCAGTTTGACAAGATGATCAACTCAGCAGACGAAACTCAGAATGTTTTGTCCCAAATAAGGCGTATTATTATGTTAGAAGATCCAGCTTCGGGATCAACGACAGAACAAAATCAAGCATATCTGGACTTAGAACGACTGGTATGTCATAGCACAAAAGATCTAATAACTTACATGAATCAATATAAAGATCTTGCAGCTAGAACCGGAAGGATGTTTCTAAATGAAGAGCTCTCCAGCAAGTTCTATAGAAAAATGTCACCGCTTATTGGAAGCTACCTGGAAGGAAAATTCCAGGAAAAGTTCAGGGGAAACACAATTGGTGTGTTACCCCGAATTCATCATGCATACCAGGAATTGACGGAAATGTGTAAACAAGCATCTCTGCAAAGGAGTCTGAAGAATTTACAATTTTGCGCCCAAATACCAATTCCAGGGTATTACCAGAACGAAAAAAAAAAGGCCTGAGAAAATATCGAAGCCACAAAGGCTAGCCGCACAAATCCCACGTGCGGGTAATAAAGAAGAAGCACTAGAATGATAGGGTGAAAGTTAAAAAATGCAAATGTTTTATATGCGGTGAAGAAGGTCATTTTGCCCGGGAGTGCAGAAGGAAACAAGGAAAGAATAGCAATGCTCAAAGAATTAGATCTTCCGGAGGACTATGATGTGGTCTCCGTAGATCAGGAAGAAAGCGACAGTGAAGCTATATGCAGTGTCTCGGAAGGAGAGCATAATACGGAGCAATATTGTAGTGCTGCTATTAGTATTCTGCCAAAAAACTTATTTGTCCTAATTGGTGAACCACAAGGATGGCAAGTACAAGTGGATATTCCTGAAGAGCAATATTTATGTCAACATGAATAGGAAGTAAACATAGAAGTTAGCACTCTCTATATCAAATGCCAATGCTGCGGAAGGAACACACGCATAAGGTCACGGGTACACTGTTTAAAATGTTTATTAACAACTTGTTCCATGTGCGCAGATTATTATTTGGGTATGGAAGCAGTTGTGGCACCCCCACCGCCTACCACATAAAATGAAAGAAATTTAGTACCAGAGCTACTCAATTATATTGATTATATGCTAGTAGAAAATAGAAGACTACAAGCAGAAATTAATCGATTAATGAAGAGACTCAGATAAGGAGGAAGAACTAACTCGAGAACTATTAGAAGACTTGCAGCAATTATCTCTAAAGGAGGTAGAAAAGGGGAAAGAACATGTTTTCCTTGAAGAACAGACAGTGTTAAAAGCCACTGAAGGCCAATACAATCAGAAGAGGGTCATTAACAGACTATATAATATGATGGTAATCTTTGAAATTCCAAACGTTGCACCATTTAATGTTAATGCAATACTTGACATAGGCGCTACATCCTGCTGTATTGACAAAAGAATTGTACCAGCTCAAGCCTTAGAAGAAAATTCTTACACGGTGGTAATTAATGGGATCAATTCAAAGCAGCCAGCCAATTGGAAGCTTAAGGGAGGCCAGATGAAAATTGGGGAAAATAAATTTAGAATTCCCTTTACTTATTCCTTTGAGATGACTTTGGGAGAAGGAATACAGATGGTCCTCGGGTGTAATTTCATCAGAAGCATGCAAGGAGGCTTGAAGATTAAAGGTAATATTGTCACCTTTTATAAAAATATAACGACTATCGCTACAAATCAAAATATAGCCTTCGCAATAGAAGAATTAGAGCTGGATGAGATGGAATACTTAGAAATCAAGGAGCAGGTATTCTTTGCTAGTAATCCATCAAAACTAATATTCTGATAAAGCATGGACCATTATTGGCTAGACTTAAAGAGCAGGGCTATATTGGGGAAAATCCTCTCCAACGTTGGGCGAAGAATCAAATTACTTGCAGAATTGATATTATTAATCCAGACATCACTATTCAGGATAAGCCCTTAGCACATGTAACACCAGCTATGAGGCGGGCTTTTGATAGACATGTGGAAGCCCTACTAAAATTGAAAGTAGTTAGGCCCAGTGAGTCAAGGCATAGGACTATGACCATGATTGTGCAATTCAGAACAAGTATGGATCCAAGAAATAAAGGGCAAGGAAAGAATGATATTCAATTTCCAAACTCTAAATGATAATACATACAAAGATCAGTACAGCTTGCCTGGAATAAACACTTCTGAAAAAGGTTGGAAATTCAAAAGTCTATTCAAAATTCGACCTAAAATCAGGATTCAACCAAATAGCCATGGATCCAGCATCAGTTGAGTGGACGGCTTTTATTTGCCCCTTTGGCTTATATGAATGGCTAGTAATGTCATTCGGCTTAAAGAATGCTCCGGCAGTTTTTCAAAGGAAAATGGACTTCTACTTCAAAGGTACGGAGGATTTTATAGCTGTTTATATTGATGACATTTTTGTCTTTTCAGAGACAGAAAATGAGCATATTAAGCATCTGGAAGTTATGCTCAACATATGTGAGCAACATGGGCTGGTTCTATCACCAACTAAATGCAAGATCGCAGTGCCAAGGATTGAATTTCTTGGGGCAAAAATTGGTGAAGGAAAATTGCGGTTACAACCGCATATTATAAAAAAGATTACTGAAATCCATGATGACCAACTAAGAGAAAAGAAGGGTATGAGATCGTGGCTCGGTGTTTTAAATTATGCCAGATCGTATATACCTAATCTAAGTTCAAAGCTTAGACCACTATATGAAAAGGCATCACCTCATGGTGATAAAAGAATGAAGGCTTCAGATTGGGCTCTTGTAAAACAGATCAAAGCCCAAGTGCAGCAATTACCAGACTTAGAGATCCCTCCTGAGAAGGCTTATATTATACTAGAAACAGATGGATCAATGACGGGGTGGGGAGGGGTATGTAAATGGAAGCCTAGGAAAGCTGATCCTAGAAATATGGAAAAGGTATGCGCTTATGCTCATGGTAAATTCCCTACAATTAAAACTGTAATTGATACAGAAATCTTTGATGCAATGGAGACAATGAGCACATTAAAAATTCATTTTATGGACAAAGAAGAAATCACATTAAGAACAGACTGTTAGGCAATCATCAGCTTCCATAACAAGTCTGTCAAAAATAAACCTTCTAGGGTCCGATGGATTGCCTTCACGGACTTCATAACAGGCACCGGAGTAAAGGTAAACTTTGAGCATATTGATGGAAAATTAAATATTTTTGTAGACAGTTTGTCTAGATTAGTTGAGAATCCAGAAACCTTAGCAGTGCTAACAGAAGAAGGTTTGGGGGGATCCACTCAATTCCCCTTGTTAACAGAATATGAAGACTTAATTCATGAAATTGCCAAAAATATTATTTTTCCTGAAGAGCATCAAAAACGACAGCGGATGAAGGAGATTGAAGATCAAGCTATTAAAAATGCCTCCTTAGCATTGAGTGAACTGGAACTTATACAGCAGATGAAGGAATATGACTTTAATCATAGAAGGCATCTGGAAGGAAAGACGAGACATAATTATTGGGTGGAGAAGCTCCCAATTATTCAAGAAACACGAAAAGACCTTTGGAGAGCATCCAATGCCTTGCGAGACGTCTATCGTGTAATACAAGAGACCCCGCCCTAACCAAGAAGCAAGTGGTGAGCCCAAAATTCGACAGATGTAAAGAAGAAAGGATTGAGCCTCGGGGAGTCGTCCTTTCATAGCTGTAAAAACTACTTTATGACTCAGCCATGTAGCATAAAGTAAGAATGTTGAGTCAGTGTGTGCTGTAAAAACTACTCGGCTATGTGACATAAAGTATGAATGTTGAGTTAGCATGAGCTGTAAAGTCCATAATGGCCGACAAAAGCGACGTAAGAAGGACGATGGGGCAAAAGGATGCACCCGCTTCTTATCATTGCAATTTTGTTGAAGCTATATAAGGACTTCAAGTGTAGAGGTTTAGACAAACTTGAGCAACACCAAGTTGTTTATTCCTAGCCTGCCTCAACTCTTAAGTTTGTAATCTTTTTAGAGGGAAATAAAATTCCGAGCGTTAGCTCAGGTTTTCATTTCAAATTCCTAGAGAGCGATCCCATTTTGGTATCAAACCATAAATAATGAGGGAGCTTCTTTGCGGGATAAAGACCAAGGGCATACATCTAAGTCCTCAGCTGAACTGAGATTGTTTTGTGTTATTCCAACTGTACTGATCGTACGGTGTTGGTGGCTCCAATGAGGAGAAAAAAATGAATAGGATGAAGAGGAGATTACATGAAGACTATAGGTGAGAAGTGCCTTTACATTAGCCACTAGTCTAAAGAAGGCTTCAATCACCCTCTTGATGAAGGAAGAAGGCTTCAAAATTGTTTAGAAGCATGGATGAATAAGGGTTGAGGAGATCATGGCCATAATTACTTGAAGTTTTTATATGTATTAATCCATGTATGGTTTATTCTTAGCAATATAATGCACAAGAAAACACCAAATGAGAAGAAAATTCTTCATACAACATTAAGAAATCATATATATATTGATGGCCATACCTTTCTTGCAATATCCCATTGCTCACCTTTGACTGATACAGGTGCACCAAGAAGGACAACTCTTTCTATAATTCCCTCTGATCAGTTATAAGTAGATCAGATTAAACGAGTTAATAAAAAAGGATAGGAAAACAGAAAAACAGAAGTATCATTGCACCATTATCTTCATATGTGGCCAGTGTCTGCAAGCACTTGTATACAACACGAGCTCCTAATGAAAAGCCAACAAGTGTGACTGGTCTGGGCAATCAAGTGAACAAAAGAATTATCTGAGATCTGTTAATTGGAGGAAACTGTCTGGTTAAGTTATAATCTTGCCTATTTCCCTGCAATCCTTTTAACAACACTTCAGCTAGAAGCTTTCCTGCTTTATCTGACCTAAAATAAGCAATAGATGATAAATCATTTCTCATGAGTAGTTTCTTACAAATTACAATAATGAAAATCTACCGAAGAGATTGATAAAAAGTATTTAACCTGTCGATAATTCTGGTATGATTAAGTTCAAACTTGGAAACTATATGCAACCGGAAAATAGATTTGTTCCTCTCTTGCATACAAAATTTATGTATCACCACAAAATGATCTTTTCACAATGAAACAAATTTCTATGCAAATCAAAATACAGTTCTATATTGGGTGTTTCCTTGTATATCAGTTCAGAGGTAGCTTATCTCAGCATAAAACATCCATTTATCTACTAGTTAATGTAGCTGATATTTTCTACATGTACCTATCAATAGCAATTGACCACTTGCTATCAATAAAATCAGTAGCTGCAATTAAGGTAGCTGGCCATGCTAGTGCAGTCATAAGAGAGCTTAGCACAGTCATCATTGCACCTTGTTTCATTAACCCCATCGTTAACGCTGCATCAGCAATGGTAAATTTTAAGAAAGAAGAGTTATGCAATAAAAGCTAAAGTTGTTGAATTCTGAAGACTCACTTGATGTAAGCCAATCCTGAATTGCAGTGCTCAGGGCAATTATGTTCCTGGATTCCCACTTAAGAGCATATCTGTCATTTTAATAAAATTCAATTAATAACAGAAAACTGTGGAATGCATACTTTCTAGCATAGTAAATCTGAGATCATGCTTCCAGGAAAAAAAACAAAGGCATCATTAAAAATTCATTTACACTATTGCAGATAATAATCTAAAGGCTTTCTGTTGGAGTGTTGTATGACTAGCAAAAGGAAACATCTGAATATTTTCTTGAATTTTCTCACTTCAAAAAATACAGTCTCTGGTAAATGGTCGCACCTGTTCAAGTCAGATGAACACAAACAAGAATGACTTTATCAAATTACAAAGAGGCTCCACTAATCTAAAATGACAGATCTCAATATGTGAAATTTAGTACACGAGGCATTAAATTCTTATATTGAATGCCACTGTAAATGTTCAGAAACTCCAGCTCTTCTCAGCATTAAACGATGAAGTCAAACAGAAGTATCAAAATTCCTTTGATTTTGTCCATCCAATCTTGTAAAAAAGAGGAAACTGGCATATTTCTTTTATAGTGCATTTGATTTGTTGTATAACAAGAACACTGTAAGAATCATGATGTGATTGTTCCTATCTGACTTGACCAAACTGACTCAAAAATTGGCAGTTTGCCTAGAAAATATGATGTGAAGTGTGTTATCAAGTCCACAGTTGTACAACATAGGCTTTCCATTTCTTTGAATAACTGTATCAAGGTAAACTTATTCTTGTGTTTAATCTTGTATTTCAGACCTTGAAATTAGTTCTTTATCATACTGACTTAGAAATATGGTTGAAGTGAATGCAAATCTAGTTCAATCTTCAAACACTAAGGGGGTGCTTGGTTCACATGAGGGAATGGGAATAAGAATAGGATTGATAGAAGTGGGGAATGGGAATAGGGGGTTTCCCATTCCCCTCCTTTTGCTAGGGAATGGCTCATTCCCATGTTTGGGGTAATGAATCCATGAGACCCACCACTAATCCCCCCAACCAAACACCCACTTTCAATCCCTTTCCCATTCCCCACTCTCATTCCATCCAACCAAGCACCCCCTAATAGAATAAACTTTCAATGACTCATTAGGCGAATCACTCCTCGTCAATAGCCCACAATACTTTCTCCTTTCTAAAATTCTTTTAGTGACGAAGAAACCTTTACAAAATTTGCCTTGATAAAAATATTTAAAGTACAGAAAGCCAAGCTAAAAAGAATATTAAAATATACCTAGTTGTTTAAATGTTGTTCTGCCTATAGAGAACTTGCAGAATGATTGTTGTAATTCTTAGTTTCTTGGATATTCTGGACGTGTAACAAAGGCCTCTATTTATAATCTCAATTTGGCATACTCTAGAGGGCAAACTCACTTGGCCATCCTAGTTGACCAAACAAGGATATTCAGTCGTTATACATAACAATTATCTTAAACCCAGTTGACTAATTTTACCATAGTCCACCAACTTATCTGGTGGACCACATTCCGCATTCTGGTCGACTAGTTCAACTGCCACATACGTCACTTTATCTACTTTAGCTGCTAATTGTATCATCTATACATTATGATCGACTAATCTAGATAGGCTTCATTGGTAAAGTTTTATCTACTTGCTTTGTCGGCTGCTGATTAGACACTTTTGATCAACCATTACTATTCATGTAGTGGACCAACTTGGATAAATTTCAAGTGGTGATCCTTATCACTGACTATGTCTAAGCCATATCATCTGTTGACCAAGCATGTGGTCGACAAGTACTTTTCATATGGTCGACCAAGTCTATGTGGCATCTATCTTTTGACTAGTCTTTGCCAACTTTGACTTCTGATCAACTACCTATCACCATCTGATCGACCAGCTCAGAATTACATAGTTTCTTCCAGCGAAGTGAATAGATTTTCAATGAGGTCCACTAAATTCTGTAATCTAATCCACCAATATTCTATTTTTTTTAATTTTAATTGCCAAATATAGAATATTTAAAGTACATAAAATAACAGCCAGTAATAATTAAATAGTGATAATATTGATTGATCAGATCATGGCTTAAGAAGTCAAATCAGATGGAGCAACAATTCACAACTCAGTTGATTCCGATCAACTATCTTTGACTTTGACTTTAAAACCCTATTGGTTTCTTGGTTAAATTAATCGCCTACATTGTAAGAGAGTACCCTCGTCTTAAGATTAAAAGATGCTCTCTCATAATCTGCTTTGTTAGAAGGCCCCTATATGTAATCGTCCTTCACCTACCCAGACGTCTTACATGCTTGATATTTGCTCTTTCTTAACCTACCGAAACTTCTTACTCTAGTCTTTTCTGCCGAGACTTTCTATTCTTGCCAAATGTCCGCCATTGGACATCACCTGGTCTGCCAAAAGGTCAATCACCCTAACTTATTTCTTTATTAGGATTATAATATTTCTTTATTCTATTTCCTTATTTTAGAATATTGCCTTGTACTCTTTCTTCTATTTAACTATGTATTGAGATCTGAATTATGAATGAATAAAAAGTAGATTTTAGTCTTCCTCCTTCATTCTCTTTTGGCGTATTATTTACAAGGTATCATAGCCTAGTTCACAGTCATGAATTTCAAAGCTGCTATGGTTGGTGTAGACACAAAATCATTTGGATCAGCCACTAGCAACGGGCACCATCCTTGGAAGTAGGAAACAAATTTAAATATCTGCTTGTTCGATTCCCTCCAAATCACCATATAGATTTAATGGAAAAAATTACCTTGAATAGGCTCAATCCGTACGCTTAGTGATTGATGGTAAAGGGAACTCAGACATTTGAATGAAGAAATAAAGCCACCAGCTTTGAATGATCTGAGATACAAACAATGGCGCTCGAAGAATTCTTTGGTGTCTGCCTGGCTTATTAACTTGATGGATCCGATCATTGGCAAGTCTTTCATGTTCTTACCAACAGCTCTTGATGTATGGGAAGCAATACGTGAAACCTACTCTGATATGGAGAATCATTCTCAACTGTTCAAATTAAATATTCAAATGTAGAGAATGAAACAAGGAAGCCGAGATGTTACTACCTATTACAATGAAATGATGATTGTATGGAAGGAACTAGATTTATTTTAAGAAGAGGAATGAGAAAACACCAATGATAGTATTCGATATAAAAAGAAGCTAGAGAGAAGCAGAGTGTTTGTGTTTTTGACAGGTTTAAATAAGGAGCTTGATGAAGTTCGGAGACGGATACTTAGAGAAAATTTCTCGGAGGTTCGTCGAGGGAAGGCTCGATGGCAAGTGATGATGAAAGGAATTGCACAACCAAAGATGGTGGAGAGTGAGGGATCGGCCCATGTGACCAAAGGAACTAGTTTTGAAGGCAATAAGCCAAAACTCTGGTGTGAAAGATGTCATAAGTCGTGGCACACTATAGAGACATACTGGAAAATTCATGGTAAACTAGCAACTTATAAAAGGAAGTCACGCAGCAGTTTTAAAGATATAATGGAGGCGTTCGGGCCCTTCAGACAAGTGGTATTGATTCTGGACTGCAATCATCGGCCTCTAAATCTCTTTCTATTGGAAATTCTAACTCTTCTTGCTCTCTAGCTCAGACAGGTATATTCCCTATAGCTTCTATTGCCAACACAAACTCAAATGGGGAAATATCAACTAGGTACCCTTTGAGATCCTGAGGCTACTGGGAAATACCTATTAGCTTCCCTCGACATTGAGTGCTTCTTTGAAACCTTATGTCAACAATGCAAAGCATTAGGGGAACGAGCTTTGCATGTGGTAGATAAGTGTCTCATGCGCCAAAGACTTAAGAACACAGTGGGATGACGAAATAACTAGGATTGGTAATTGACATTTTAGAGTCAAGTCACTTTGCACTGCGCCAGAGAACTTTCAAGTTAGGTTAGACTACATTGAGATGATTCGTATGTCTTTGCTCATTAATGAACTACTGTATAGGATAAGATTAATTTATTAGGAATTATGATGTTTCATTCACACATGAGTTTTGATTGCAAATTTTGCTTGAGAACAAACAAAGGTTTAAGTCTAGAGATATTTGATCATGCATATGTTTGGTATTATTTAGCATGCATCTACTACATTACAATTTTGCATTCTTTTTATCATTTTAGTTTGGAGGACTACTCGTGTTTTATTGACAAGACGTGAAGTTGGAGCGTGATTGGAGACGAAAAGCCTAAGGACAACACGATGCAGTATAATACATGGCTTATCTGTGTCCCTTGACACGATCGTATACTATCCAGTAGGAAGAACGAGCATCAGAGAGTCAACTGAAATTTCCAACATGGCACACGGTTGGTTGTGTCCCCTAACAAGGTCATGTTATGCTCTAATGCCCGACGAGAAAACATCCAGCACGCCACACTTGTCGTTCTTCCCAACACGACCGTGGGACGGCGGCGGCGGCACCCCTAAGTTTTAGGAAAATCATACCATATTTGGAAATCTTTTGAGGCTATAAAAGAACCAAGGAGGCATCTGTTTAAAGCATCAAGGGTTTCCCTGTGATAGGGAACCCTAGGAGACAACCGTCTTCCAAAGGCCACAAGGATTCCGTCCACCAAGGAGATCTTCCGAAGACGACATCGTCATCTACGACTGAGTTCCTTCCAAGGTTTAAAATTTCGACCCGTGCCGAAGTTTCGGTCTCAGACCGGAACGATACCGTTTCGGTATCGTATCGTGCCGTGCCGATACAGTTTCGGTATTTTTTTATTTATATATAGTAATTATTAGATAAATATTTATTGTGTATAATTTAAAAATAAGTTATATATTGATTTTATATAAGTTGTTTAAACATGGTTAAAAAAATAATTAAATATAGTTTGCTTTAAAATTGTTAATTACTCGAATTAAAATTGATACATTACAATTATATAAATTAATTGTTTATTCATTTAATTAATTATTAGTTTAAATTTTATATATTTTAAATAGTAAAAAAATTAAAATATCAATTAAACAGTAAAAAAAATAATAATAAATTATCAGAATATAAATATAATTTATTAGAATTTTTAAAATTTTTTATAGAAATTTTAAATAAATTTAAAACAGTAAAAAGTAATTGTTTATAATATCAATTAATAATTTTTAATTTTTTTTTAAATTTTAAATATATTTTCATATATTTTATAGGGATAATTTAATTAGTGTTTATAAAATCCTAGTTGGGAATTGTTTAATTAATTAAATCTTTTCTTTTTCTGCAACAGTGTCGATCCCGTTCCTCGCGCGAGTCCACAGCGCGTCCCGATCCCGTTCCTCGCGCGAGTCCACAGCGCTCGCGCGACACTTCCGCTGGTGGCGGAGGCGTCGTGCGATGCTTCCGGCCCCGGCGGAGGAGTCGCGCGAAGCTTTCAGCGCCCGTGGAGGAGTCGCGCGAAGCTTCCAGCGCCGGTGGAGGCGTCGCGCGATGCTTCTGGCGGGCGCCGGAAGCATCGCGGGACGCCAGGCGAAGGCGAAATTTGTCCGCCTGCTGTGCCGGTTTCGCCTCCTCACCGGAACGGTAAATTCCGGTGGTTTCGGGCGGCACGGCACGACACTTCAAACCCTGGTTCCTTTTGCACTTTTCTCTTATTTGAGTTGTAGAATGTTTTGCTCCATGTCTTTGGCTTATATCTCCATTTCCATGAAATAGTTCCCTTAATTCTAAGATTAAGGAGTAACCTGACATTAAATTGATAATAGTATCTTGATATTTATCCCTTTTTATCGCATGATGTGTTGATCCTTGATTTAGTTATTAGCATACATAGCGTGTTAATATGTCTTAATAGACGTTAGCACAAACCTTAGGGTGAAGAGGAAAACCGAAAGGCGAAGATCTCGGACCTATAATAACTAGACTAAAGGGGTTGGTTACGAAAGTAGTTCAAACCCTCCCGAGGATACCATTGGATACATAGAGCGTAAGGGGTTACCTTGATTTGACGTCACGAAGTAATAATAGCGATCTAAGCGATTGCAGGGTTCTCGTGACATGTGCCACCATTAGAAAGTGATCATCCTAGTATAGCTACCATGAAAGTAGGTCACGTTTGGTTAGATACACCTTTCAGCTTGATCAACATTGAGGAAAAAGAGAGATTCACAACTACATTAACAAGGATAGTCGAGGTGAAAGCAAAGTCCTAGAATTGCCTTTAAAATCGATTTTCTCACAACTTCTCACTTTTGCTTTCCTAATTTGTCTTCTTTCAAAGTAATTCTCTTGATTTCGATTTGTCTAGATAACCTACTTTTGCACTTGGACTGGGATTCGACTCTATGGTCCCAAAGGATGATATTTTATTATTTGGCGATGACCGTGCACCTACCGAAATTGCACATCACTAGCATCCACTCATTTGTTCCTTGCTAAACCTGTAATTAAAAATATATATGTTGTTTTGGTACCCAATAGCTACTTAGAAAGTGAAGTTGATTTTCCTACTAACAAATGACATGACTGATATTCTTGTGCACTTAACTGATATCCATGACTGGCTTTATTATAGACTTCATGTTGAGTTCCAAATATCATGCCTTGATAATTGGAACCTAATGTGAACCATTCTAGTGTTTTTCTCAAATCTTCAATTTTATTTCAAAGAGGAATTTTCTTCCATCAGTCTTTCCACTTGCGTTGAGGTTGGTTCCTTCTTAAACCTTACTAATTAAAGAAGAAGAGGTGGTCTCCCATTTAAGGTCTTTTACCTCCTCAAAGAGTGGCCTAACTTTGTCCTTCGATTTAGTCAATGCATTATTGAAGCATGTTATAATTTAATACAATTTTTCAATTTGAAGGTCACATACCTCATTAGTGTTGTACTCTTCTGAGTCACTGAGCAAATCATCATCCTTAAATACATCTTCTGAGCCTCTTATTAATTCATACTTGCTGGCTTCATCTTGGGCCATAAATGTTATGTACGGAATGATTTGGTTCATCTTTCTCTTATTCTTCTGAAGATGGCCCATCCTAAGTAGTCTTTTTCTTCGTTCTCATTTTTTTGGGCTTTTCTAAATCTTTTTCTTTAAGTTGAGGGACATTGTGACTTGTAGTGTTCCTTCTTATTACACCCATAACATATGACACTTACTCTTAGTTATCTGTTTGTTTTTGTTTTGGAGCACCTTGTTAACATCTTTCCGTTCCTCTTCATCATCTTCCGAATTAGATTGGCTATTTCAAGTTAAGGTTCTCCTCATCCTCTTCATCAGAAACTTGAGTTCACACTTAGACTTAAACTCCTTAGTCTTGGTTTTTCCTACAATAAAAGGCATACCTTTTCTTTGGTTTCAAGATTAGTTTGCTCATGAAATTCAAATTCATAAAATAGTTTATCTAATTTGATTAATGATAAATTCCGAGAAACTTTGTGAACATCTACCATAAATGCCCACAAATTCGATCAAGGGAGGCTTTTAAGTCATAGGTGATGAGATAGCAATTTTCAATCCACTCTGTAATTGCATGGAGATTTTCAAAATTTCTTTGAATGTTTGTGTAGTTGGCTCACAATTTCGCTTCCTTTATTTGGTAGTTCTGGAGCTGACTCATGAGTAGATCCCGTTTGGCTATTCTTGAGTCAAGGGTTCCTTTATGCAGCTCAATCAACTTATCTCAAAGCTCCTTTATGGTATTAAAGGGCCCCACTTTGCTAAGTTACTCCGAAGTTAAACCACATTAAGGGTCCATATGGCTTAAGAGTTTGCTTGGGCTTTACTTGTCATATCATTTAATCACTTGACAAATTCCAGTGGTTCTCCAAGGTCATATTTTGCCATTTCAAATCAATCTTTAATGATAAACCATATTTAATGTCAGTTATGACATAGAATTCCATCAATCTTTTCTAATAGGAAAAATTATTGTCATTAAAGAAAGGAGGACGGATGGTACTATTGTTGCCATTAAAGAAAGGAGGATGGGCAGTATCTTGCAAGATGATCTAGCTGTATAAGGATATAGAAAGCAAAAAATGAAATGTCAACACTTTGGAAGGTGGAGTATCTTTTCATTGTTCTTGGGAAAGTGGTATACACAAATGAAAAAAAAAAGAAGATTAGATTGTTACGTTTTGAAGACAGAAAACAATTTAAATAGGTTAATTAAAACCATGACAACATTTGAAAAAACCACGCACCTGACTCTAGTGATTGGTTGATCGATTGTGAGATCTTGTTTTGATTTGGATTAGGTAATGGAAGTCCTTTCAAGGTTGCACGAATAATGCACCAAGTAAATTCCCAGGTAAGTGGTGAGTCATAATGAACTACTTGGGCAAAAAATTTCAAAACATGTAATACCTCGAAAGTCGACCGCACTTAGCGGGAGAAGGTTTGGTTGTTGTTATATAAATATCTTGAAACTTCCTTGTCTAAACCAACCAAATCCTTGTCGGATAAGCGCTAGAAAGGGGTGAATAATACTTTTAAAATATCGAATATTTAAAAGTTTATCAAATATATACCAGCATATAATTGTAGTTTTTCAAGATCAAGCTTAATTTTGAAATCAATCAAAATTTTATAAATAATGAACTAA
This sequence comes from Zingiber zerumbet, assembly GCA_037833815.1. NCBI lineage: Eukaryota > Viridiplantae > Streptophyta > Magnoliopsida > Zingiberales > Zingiberaceae > Zingiber > Zingiber zerumbet. Next base: position 8,449 of record JBBMJZ010082333.1, on the reverse strand, counting down.
GGTTAAAAGTAATAAAGGAAATGGCACAGTGATTTAACGTGGTCCCGACTCCACAGCCCATAATTTAGTTGAATCACTCCTCGTCAACATTCCACTATACTTTCTTCTTTCTTGAAAACAAAAGTGCCAGGCAAGTAATAAGACAACTAAAAAGAATAATCCCGAGTTCTCTAAATGTTGTGCCACAATGCAAGCCTTTTTCTGCTCGACCAACCCGGATAAACTTCTTTGGTCAAATTTTATCTACTTGCTTTGTTGGCTGTTGCATGGGCACGTAGTCGACCATATCTGTTCATGTGGTCGACCAACTTGGAGAAACTTGAGTTGTGATCCTTATCACTGATGTGCAATATCATATGCTAACCGAGCATGTGGACAACTAGTATTGTTCTTGTGATCGACCAAGTCGTCTTCTACTCTCAATAAGTCAAAATTACTTGATTTCTTCCCGAGACTGAATAGACTTTCATTATGGTCAAAATATTAATAAGTAAATATAGAATATATAAAGTAAATAAAATAGCAGTGAATAGTAATTAAATAGTGATAATTTTGATCAATCATGATTATAACTTGAGAAGCGAAATCCAATGGAGCAACTATTCACAGCTAGTCAATTGTCTTTTTGACTTTGTCTATAAAACTTGTATTAGTTTCTTGGTCAAGTCAACCGCATAGGTTGCAAGAGACTATCCTCCTCCCAAGATTAAGAGACTCCCTCAGAGCTTTCTTTGTCAGAAGGTCCTCTCTTGGACTTCTTTCGTGTGCCAAGTATCTAATCATGTTCAAGAGACCGAGACTTCTTACCTACTTGTAGTAGGGATAATTTTCATATATAAGTTCAATTTCTACCTCTATTTGGGTTGTAATAGTGCCTTAAGCCCAAATTATCTACGTAGTCTACATAGGTGGTTAAACTTCCTTTTAGCCTTTTAGGGTTATTAGGTCACCCTATTGCTAAAAATAAAGGGGGGAGGGCCACACACATAAGTTTTGGCTTGTTTCAATCTAAAGCATGCTGAGACTCTCACTTATTGGTTCTTCATTGAACTAGAACTTATCAAGATAATCCCTTGTGACGTTCAAAGACTTATCAACATAAATCTCAAGCTTAAGCATTAGGGTGAAGTTCTTTTCATTCATCTTATCAATTTAGACTTCCTTATTTCTTCCTTCAATTTGTTGTGGCTTCACGAGACATCCTTCTCCTTGGATTCACATCACCCATTTAGTTTTTTCCCTTGCCAACTACTGTTGATCTTTCCCATTGCTCCTGCAATGTACCTATCAAGTTTTCTTGCACCTAGACACTTGACACCCATAATAATTTTAAACTCTTTGTCATACATCAAAACATTGCTTTGATCACTTGATGTCTGTTTGCACCAATAAAATCAAATGACCATATAAACTTTTCTAACAGTCAAACTTCCAGAAATCCAAAAGTAAACAATCAAGATTTAGCACTCCCTTATCAATTTTTTTCTTGGTCATGAAATCTCATTTTGAGTTAAAGAAAACAAGATTGATGGATAATTCTTGAATGTACAGCTCTTAGTATCAACTCAAATGGTCAATAGATGACATTAAGACTTACAAAATGAGGAAGAAACAATTTCTTATACAAAAGAATAGGTACACGTCTCTCTTGTTTATAGAGAGAATTTACAATAGAAAGGAAACTAATGAAAAGGAAAATTAAATAATAAGGAAACTAATTAAAACTAATAATTAGCAAATGACCTTTCCTATTTTTCCTGATTTACATATCTTTGATTTTAATGATGGCAGAATTTCCAACATTAAGTTACAATTTTTTGTTATAAATTGACGAGGACAATGAATCCACCAAATAACAAAAATGGCAATCATAGACCAGCTTTATTAGAAAATGAGCATCAATTTTATACTTTTTTCACAAATCAGAATACAAAATGAAATCTCATATTAAAATTCAACTAGATGCTGAAATTAGTTCTTCCTGGAGGTTGTCTTATTAACTACCAAGCCTATATTGGATAGCCACGTAATGTAAATTGACATGCACTATTTTGCATCTGCAGGCCTGAAGTTCATGCTGTAAAATAATTATATTTATCTTAAAGTCACCATTGTAATGAGGTAAAGATGCAACAGTAAATTGCAGTAGTGAGGTATATCCAATTATTAAGAAACTAAGTGCATGGTGAGGTATATATGCAGTGAAATGAAAGACTTGCAGTTAATGAAAGTTGGCAAAGAATAACTGCCATAAGTGAGGTAGTCCGGGAGAAAATGCCACTTTAAAAAAATAAATAAATAAATAAAATCTAGAAGATACAACTCTAAAGAGTAATGAGTATCAATGTACCTCTCCAAATTATCTTGCAGCCCTTCCCAAGGCCTAACAAAATCTACTTCTTCAAAAGCAAAACCAGAGGTGAATATTCCCACTGCAAGGCGCTGATAAGAAGGGACTGATTATTATTCAATATGTCATTGTATAAGATTTGCAATTTGTTGAGCAAGGCCTAGTAGAGATGTCTTTTGGGCTCAATATTATGAAGTGTCATAAAATATTATGATTTTTTAATATGCAAAAAGTTATAAACTGTAATAGGTAGAGCACTTACGCCCTGATTATGATTTTCTCCAACATTCTTAAATTCAAATTCTTCAATACCCCCAATTCTTCTTGCCATTTTGCTTCCAGTCAATCCAGCTCCAGCAGCTGTCGCATCCAAAATAAGCATAGATGTGTGTGTGTGTGTATAAGATAGCATTAATAACTAGGGACATGCATTTCACAAAGCATTTGATAGCATTATTATCTTAGCAGAGAAAGTTCAAAGATGTAAAGACATGCATTTCAGAGAGCATCTGAAAATTTAGAGAGAGTACATGGAAAGAATGAAAAGAATTAGTGGGATATTCTCTTTAATTTTAAGTTTGATAACTTCTGAAATATCTGCTGCTGATAGATTTATTAAGCATGGCTGCTCGAACAAGCTAAAATCCTCAAAGTCTCCAACTTCAAGTTTGATGTCCCATACAACCCCATCAATAGCCCATTATTGTAACCCATAGTAACTGACTCCAGTACTATAGATATCTACACTAACCAGGGAGGCAATTTCCCAAGTGGTCATCACTTTCCCACCAGCTTGCAACTCTCCACCTGCAGAAGCTAAAATATCTGCTGATTTCCACCAGCAAACAAAGAAGAGAATATTAGTTATTTTCCTCCAGTGGCATCAATCTATCACTCAAAATCCAGAAACTACTGCTTCCACTAGGCTTTCATGTATCCCCTTTCCAATAAGCGAAGGGTAAAGAGGTGAACCATATCTTTTTCATCAATTGTGGAGGTAGAACAAAGACTCTGCCCACAAGTTCTAACATTGTAGAATCACAAGGCATTGACAATTTTCTAGCAATAAGTGAATCCTTCACCTATTTTGTTGGTTGATCGAATCCCTCATCACTTAAGATCCTCCTTTCGTAGATATCTACTTAAGTTCAATTGTGAACAGCATAGAAATCAAGTCTGTGTTACGTTGTCAAGTTTCTTAGACACTACTAGGCAATTAATAAATACAACTTTTGGTATTTTACCAAAGGGCATACTTGAAGTTTGATAATTACGCACAGTTCCAAATTTACCAAAGGGCACATCCTATTTTCAAAATAGCTCTGCGGATGTCTAAATGCCTCCCAAGACTTCTAAAAACATTTTGATATTCTTCGAGTAGTTAAAATATCAATAAGGGAAGCAGTTTATGAGACCATGACTCCAATGGTGGTCTTATTTTTGACATATTTTCCACTAGAGGGTTTCTAAAGCGTTTTGGACACAAAATCAAAAAATAATGACATTGACAGTCTCCTAAGAGGAATCTGAATTCGATGGTGGTCTTATATTATCATCTTAACCACTTAAGGTCATCATGATGTTTTTTAAAAAAAAACATGAATTGGCTAGAAGGTTTTCTAGTGGTCTAAATCAAAAAACATAATTGTGTGAATGAATTTCTAGACCATTATCAACGCAATGATGGTATCATATTATCATTTGGACTATTTCAAGGGTCATTAAGCTGTTTTGAAACACCTTGATAATACCAAAATCATCTTGATGACTTTCTGTACAAGAATATATATTAATGGTTTTCTAGTAATCAAAATGGCAATATAAGATCATATTTGCATTCAATGTGTTCCCATAAGTCCATTTATATCCTTATATTTTGATTTTGGCTAATTTCAATGGCCAAATAATGGTCATAATGGAAATATGACACCAAAATTACATTCATGATGCTTTTGTCTATTATGTCCTCACATTTTAATTTTAACAACTAGGTCTTTTGATCAAGACGCCTTATCCTTTCTAGTGGTCAAAATAGTAATATAAGACTTTGGCTGTGCTTATGGTACTCCCAAAAATACACTTATACCCTTTAATTTGGAACCTTAAAAGCCCATTAAAATGGTTACTCAACTTGATTGTCTTTCTAATGGTCAAATAGAATAGAAGATCATTACCATGGTGCTCTCCAAGTTCGTTCATACCCTACTTTTTAATTTTGACCATTATATTCATGGTAGTTCAGTCCATTCATGCCCTTACTTTTCAATTCTGACCATTAAGGTGCTTTTACCAAAATACTTTAATAGAGTTTTAGAGGTCAAATGATTTCTTAGTCAAGCTCACTAAAATCAATTTGTGCTCTTCTTATTTTGACCATTAGAAAGTTATCAAAATATTTTTAAAAAAAATTAGAGGTATTTAGACAACTACACAGCTGTTTTAGGAATGAAGTGCACTCTGATATATTCCAATGTGTGATATGCCCTTTACTCAATATTAAACTTTAGGTGCATCTTTAGATAATATGCCATTGATTTTCATGACTAACACTGATATTTGTGTTCATTTAATTAAAATATATATAAATAAATAAATAAATATGAAGACTAATTTATTTGAAAATTTAAGGCTCAAATATGATAATTCCTTTAGCATTGTATTCAAATATATAAAGAATATAATATTTACATATCTTTATAATAGAATTTATGTTTGTTATATTGTTGTCATGCAATTTTTATAGTCTCAATTTATCTATAATATGTTATAAGGTCCATTTATTAGTTCGACATTTTAATTAAATTATAAGAACAAGTTTATCTTTAGTTGAAGTTGAGAAAGCAAAGTTCAAGCATTGATGAACAAGCTAAAACATTTTTTTACTTAGAAAGATAAACAAACTAACATAACCTAGTCAAACTCAATTGGCCGGAAGGAATTTGACGAGGTACATGAATAGATTCTAAGTCAACCTCTTCGCTCAATTGGTGAAGCCTTTGCAAGAGTGCAACATGAAGCAAGCATACCAACTCATGCTTGGAGTTAAAAAGGACTCCCACGAAAACTCTAGGAATGAGAGACGGACCTATAGACAACACTGCATTTGTCACAAAAATAATGCAACCTGATCCGGTGGTAAGGATCGGGGGCCCACATAGATAAGGGTCAACGACACGTGGGAGTCAAAGTCAAGAAGGTCAACCTTTGGACCTTGCCGATCGGAGAGATCGCATATCCGGTCGGCCGGGTAGCTAATCGGACGGCCGGAAGATAGCTCGACCTCGGGGCGGGCTTCCGACATGAGTTTTCTCGTATAAAGGAACTAATGTGCCAAGCGGCCTGACCGCTCGGCCAAGTTGCAGATCAACTAGGCGCATTCTCGTCCGAGCAGGGGAGCAGGTGTCCTTCCCGCTCGGTCCGGTGAGCTTATAGGCCCGAACGCCAGGGCGGCCCCCCTGGCGTCCGGGCTGAGCGGCCATCCAGTTCGGTCTAGTAACAGACAAAAGACCCAGAAGGGGACAAAAAGGGCAGCTGGTGATATCATCCTCGAGACACTTGCCGCCGACAAACAGCATGATCGGCGGTCGGGCCGTACAGAGGATCGTACGGTGGAAGTTTCCACTGTCACGGCAGGGATATGCTCGGACGGTTGTGGTATGGCGTCAGGCACGCTTTTCTGACACAATCATTCCGAGGTATGCTTTGAGGAGCGTGCACGCCTCGAGAAGCGTGCAAGCGCCTCCCTGGGGTCCTATATATGGACCTCCAAGCTTCGACGGAGGTATACATTCTCATCTACTGTAGCCACAGTTTCGTTACCGCTTCTCTTCTTCTTCGTTGCCTGACTTGAGCGTCGAAGGGTCGTCACCGGGAAACCCCTCCCGGCTCGGCTTTGTTGCAGGATCACCGGAGGTCCACATCATCCCGGAGTCCACGCGCAGCTAGCAGAAAGCTCCATGTCCCTAGCGTCCGTCGACTCGGTTCTCGGACAGGATCAAATTGGCGCCATCTGTGGGAACGCACCTGAATCCGAGCAGAGAAGATGGAAGGGGCTGGACGATCGCACACCGTGACGCTCTCTCAGGAGGAACTCGACGCTCTTATTGAGGCAAGAGCGGCCAAGATCGTGGAGCAGCAACAGCAAAAGGCGCTAGCCGAGCGGCTCGCACAGCAGGCGACATCGGCATCGGACGGTCGGGCGGTGCAGGAGGACCGACCAGAGCAGCTCTCGATATGGGGGCAAAACAAAGGTCCAACCGGCACTCAAGTGGAAGCACCGCCCGCCCCGATACCATTCCATCGGGCCTTATTTCAAACGCCCTCGGAAGTCGCATAGGCCAACCTAGACCGGGGATCTTCATCTGACGAGGCACCCGTTCGTGACCATAGAAAGGACAAGGCGCCCCGAGCGGACTTATCTCCCGAGCGGATCAATCGACAATTCTCCGACGCCATCCTGAGAGACCCATTGCCAAGGCACTACACGCCCCCGGTGATCGGAGAATACAACGGGACCACCGACCCGGATGACCATCTGGGTAAGTTCGACAACACGGCCACTATGCATCAATCTACAGATGGTGTGAAGTGTCGGGTGTTCCTCACCACCCTTTCTGGATCGGCGCAACGGTGGTTCCGGAGGATGCCGGATGGATCAATCACCAGCTTCAGAGAATTCCGCGCAGCCTTCCTTCACCATTTCGCGAGCAGCAGGCGTTACCAGAAGACCAGCGTCAACCTGTTCGCCATAAAACAAGGCTCGAGGGAGACGCTCCGAGCTTACATCCAGCGCTTCAACCAGGTAGCCATGGATATCCCGACAGTTACCTCGGAGACTATGATGAATGCGTTCACACAGGAGCTCGTGGACGGCGACTTCTTCCGCTCGCTCATCCAAAAGCCGCCCCGCAACTACGACCATATGCTGCACAAGGCCAATGAATATATCAACGTGGAGGAAGCCCAAGCGGCCCGAAGAAAGTAAGCGTCATCTAAGCCACAGGCCCCCGCCGAGCGGAGGCCGCCCACCAGCTATCACCCACCTAGAGGGCCCCGTGCGGAGGTAGCACGCCCTCATCAGGAAACAAGGTCGCAGGCCGTCCAACACGTGGCGGTCGGTAGGCCCAAGCAAAAAGGGAATGTATGGACCCTCATGTTTTGTTTGCTCCATCAGTCAGCAACCTACAACACGCGTGATTGTCGGAGCCTCCCCCCGATCGCTAACCCTACGCCGCGAAGCTACCGCCGCCGATCACCTTCGCCGGACCTACGACACCGACACCAGAGCCCCGGCCGGCGCGTGGCTAGGGAGTCACCCGAGCGGCATCATCATCGCCAACCAAGAGTCCATCCCCGAGCCTCGCAGGAGCGAGCAAGACCTTCCGCGCAGGAGGAGGAGAATAGAAGCAACGCAGCTCGGGGTGAGATCAACATCATTGCCGGTGGACCTACGGGTGGTGACTTGAACCGGGCTAGGAAGTCACATGCTCGGCAGCTCAGGATCCACGCGGTCAGCTGCAATCAGGAGCGGGCAAGCGGGCCCGAGATCAGCTTTGGGCCTAAGGACCTGGAGGGAGTCGAAGTCCCGCACGATGACGCCCTCATCATCCGAGCGGTAATAGCTAACTACACTATTCACCGCATATTTATTGATACAAGCAGCTCAGTCAATATTATTTTCAAGAAGGCGTTCGACCAGCTTCAAATTGACCGAGCCGAGCTACTGCCAATGACGACCTTGTTATACGGGTTCACTGGCAATGAGGTTATTCTGATCGGGCAGACCAGATTGGCTATCTCGCTAGGAGAGGAGCCGCTCCGGAGGACACGGACCACTAACTTCATCTTGGTCGACGCCCCCTCCGCATACAACGTGATCTTGGGACGACCGGCTCTTAATGAGTTCCGAGCGGTCGTCTCAACATTCTGCCAAAAAATTAAATTCCCCGTAGAAGATCAGGTGGGGGAAGTCCGAGGAGATCAACTGGCAGCCCGGCGATGTTATGTGGAGATGGTCCGAGCTGAAGTAAAGACCGCTCAGAAAACACCACGCATCGAGGTACACGCTATAACTGAAAAGCCCCCTACTTTAGTTTATGA